>PVKM010028681.1:0-18139 GCA_004027735.1 Carollia perspicillata
TCAGGAAGTTTCTAGGTGGGTCGAACAGATAGTGTGGAGACCTGTTTGTTACCTGGCAGCAATGATAGCAGTAAAGCAGTGAGAAAATAAAACTATGTCAAGCATAACCTCATTTTATTGTGCTTCGGATGTTTTGGTATATGTATAGATAAATTGAAGGCAAGACCCTACACCAGCAAAAAGCTTGCTACTCTATGGCATTGGTCTAGAACCAAACCTGCAGTATCTCTGAGGTGTGCTCGTATTCAGATTGGGAGAAAGAGAGAAAAGGATTGTTTCAAACGATTGTTTATTTTTGATTGCATAAAATTTACAGACATTTAAATAGCAAAGAACGTCATGAACAAAGTGTTAATATCCCCCTAAATCAAAGAATTCATTGCTAAACTGATAAAAATACTAATAGGTTTAGTTGAGGGTGTGGAGTTTTTTTCAGTGTTGGTTTTGGTGGAGTTCTTGTTTTATATTGTTTGTAGTTAAAGTTTATTGTTAATATTAAGTTGCTTTTACAGATTTCTTCTAGTAGTTTATAGCCTATATAAATGGACTTCACTGATTTAAATGTCTGTCCCTGATCATATAAAAATTCAATTATGGCTTAAGTAATAGTGGGCCATTTAGTTCAATCTAAATACAATACTTACATGGATCTAATTCCAGAACATCTAGTGAAGTGGTCTAGAATTTTATTAAAACCATCTAAATCCTCAGAACACTATCTTAGGAATTATGATTCTGTCATACTTCAATTTGAGCAAATATAGCATCAAATAAGTAAAAACAGTTAAACTGAAAGAAGATTGATCTAAATATTATTTTTGAATGAGAAAACACATCTTTCTGTGGATATTTGGGAGTTGACTACTGTAAATTTGAATCAAACCTGCAGGTGACTCAGATGCTTGAGTCCTCACAACTTAACCCCTCCTCTGGGAACCTCATGATTTAGGAGTAACCTGATACTCCCTGGCCTCTGCCCAGGGCAGCATGTGGAACAGTGGGCACCACTTGGGAAAAGCTGGAATTTAAACTTCTTCAGCCAATTTTTGTCTGTTATGATTCTTTTCTTTTCTTGTCTCTGGGCTTTCTCTCAGCCAGGCTGCCATCCAACTTTCTTGAGCTTTTTTCTCATGGGTGACAATCAGCCTTTCAAAAAGGAAGGGTTTCTATCCCACTTTTTCTCAAGGCCTTCTTGTAGGAGTCATACTTCTGATGTATGTAGCTAATATTGTCATACACTTTGGGAAGTTTCTTCAAGGTTTCTAAACAGTGAGTTTTCTCTTCAACTGATTATTCTGCAAATTTGCATTACATGTTCTTGATGTAGCCCAGCAAGCAGTATTTGAAATTTTGGTTGGTTTTTGAATCTCGCTTTCAAACTATTTTCAGACTGCAAAGATTGTTGAATTTAGAGACCACTCATTTGAACTGTGATTTGTCCATATAGATTTCTTCACTAAACTTTTTAATGGTCCTTGATTTTCTCCTTCAAGCCTTTTTTAAAGAAACACTTACTAGGATCAGTATATTCACGTTGACTTCTCATTAACAGTAGAGTAGTTCTCATTTTCTAAAATTTTCTCTTTGATCTCTTTGATTTCTCTTTGATACTCAGTATGTATCATGTATGATACATACATGTGTGGTGGCTATCATGTATGTATGTAATCTTTTCTAAAGAAAGCAGGCAGCCCTGGCTGGTGTGGCTGAGTGCCCGCCTGAGAATCAAAGGATTGTTGGTTTGATTCCCAGTCAGGGCACATGCCTGGGTTGCAGGCCAGGTCCCCAGTAGGGGGTGCTCGAGAGGCAACCACACATTGATGTTTCACTCCCACCATTCCCCTCTCTCTAGAAATAAATAAGTAAAAGTCTTTTTAAAAAACAAAGCAGGCAGACTTTTCATCAGCACTGTTTCAGAGATTTCAGTGGGCTCTCTATCATTTAAAGACTCTCATTTGTGTTTTCAAATAGTCAAGCATCTTTTTTTCTATTCCCCACACTTTCTTTACAGCTTCTTGTATAGCAGTTTTAGGCTTTCTTCAAAATGGGTGCTTTTATCCAAACCATCCATGATTACCCTCTGAATTTGTTCTACATTCTTCTGAGATGTTTTAATGATGTTCTGTCATCAATAACTTGAGATTGAGGGATTTTAATGCATTTCCGAATGACTGTGTCAATCTTAAGCCATGAAATGAAGGTTTAAGAGGCTCAGTGGTTTCTGTCCTTTTTGGAAAAGTTCTGTAATATTCTCAAATGACAAGTGGATCTATCCAGATTTATAAGTGCTACCTAACTCAGTGTTTATAACTTTAGAGGACTGGTCTTCACTGGAGGTGACTTGAGGGCTTCACTGATTTGTATAATCAGTCTAAACTCACTGACTTTAACCCAGGCAGAAAATCTCTGGGCTAGCTCTTTTTCCATCAAGTTTACCTGCTCTTCACTCTCTTTACAACCAGAGTCCATATTAGAACCTGCTAGGAAAAACTTCAGAGACTTGGGGCTTGAATCAAGCATCAGACAATACCTGACACCTGGTGGAGACCAGGTTCTATAAAACGGAGCTCACTGCACAAATGGAAAGCAATATTACGTATCCAGTGAATTTGGGCAAAATTCACCGGATATGGCCACAGACGACTCCAGGCCATGAGCTGTGATCACTCTAGTCCTGACCTGATCCTGCAGGAAGCCTATGAGGTCAGAGCAGTGCCATGCCATTACCACTGTGCCCTCGAACATGTCAGGCTTTTCCGTGAGCACCCTGCAGAGGAGGACTCCGGTGTCCAGGGTCCTGGGGAGACTCATTCTCCTGAGTTCAAGTTTGCTTAGGCAGGAGGGAAGCCTGATCCTGCCTGCAAAGGTCACAGGGAGCTCCCTCCCCTGGAGGCACCCCTGCAGCCCCCATTTGTTCGGTCTAGGTGGGCAAGGCCAGAACACTGAAGGGCCTCAACAAAGGTATTAACTAACAGCCCTGGATTTCAGTGTCAGATTTGGCAATGTCTTAACAGTTTACGGGTATTCTGTGGGGCCAGTTGGCCCTCATTCATTCCAAGCATTCCTAAATGGAGGAGTCTCTCCTTCAGTGGTGTCTCAGTGACCCAGGTTCCTTCCACCATGTGTTCCTGCAGTCTTCAGCTCCCAGATCCCAAGGTTCTTCCAAAATTGGTCTCCAATCCAGGGAATGGTTTCCAAAAGTGTGGCTGTCTCTGTGTAGGGAGCAGGTCCTATTTTTGGCTGAATCTGACACCTTAAATTCATTGAAACAAAATCTCATTCTAGTTTTTCCCTGTCAGACTCAGCTCAACCCTCCTTGCCTGTTACCCAGGACAGACGCTGCCTTGAAGAACTGTGAAGAGGGACTTTTCCATCAGGAAGGAGAGAATGCTCATTGGATGATGGATGGTCTGGGGATCTTGGAGTAGTCCAGGGCTCAAGCCACAAATTATTCTGTAAATGTGGACAATTAAGGCTCAGACTAAGCCTTTCAATGAGGAAAGGAGCTGGCCAAATGCCTGATGGAGTTTATTTGGTTTAGAATTCATTTATTTGTTTGAAAAGGGAAGGGACAGAGCTTATTGTAAGTGGTAAGACTGGACAGAGAAAGGACAGAGAGGTATTTTAGCATTTTGTGGACATTTTCTTCAATGTGTGGAACAAGTTTCTTTATTCAGTGTTTTGTCTCTTCAGTGCAATCTTGTCTTTTGTAGAAAGTGCTGCTGTTAGGCTACCCTGATGTTTCCAATGACACAAGACAATTGTAGGTGGTTTACTGACTCAGCATAAGATAATACTGAGTCACGTATTGAGAAAGTCATTTCTTTCTCTTGCAAGCCTTTTAATTATGTTAAAAGCTTTTCTCTGATTCTTGCTAATCTGACTCTTTAGTAAAGAGAGCAGGTTTCAGGTTGATAGCCTTCTGCAACCATCAGTATCTTCCTACGTTTTAATAAAAATAATTTCATTATCTTTGTGTTTACAGTTGTCCTCTACTTACAGAAAATGATACTGATTCTCCATTTAGTGTGGTGATACACATTTAAACCAAATTTTTTAAGTGAGCTGACTGAAAGAAAAGTATTAGATAAATAATAGTATACGTAATATATAGATGTCGACAAAAAATTATAATGTTGCCAGCAAATGGTAACACTCTTCCAGAATCTCTGGTCCTTTATGATTTCTTTCATATGCTCTTTTGAGAGGGATTTGGGAATCCACAGGAACTAAGTTGCCATTGTCACATTTAAGGCAAAATGTCAGCCAAACTTAACTAAAGTAGCTTTTACCTATTTAAATTCTGACACCACTTTCTGGTTTAACAGAAAATACTTGTCATTAATTATGATAACACTGAGCCCTGAAATAAGATGCAATTAGAACTGCATTACTTAAGAGGATCTTCGCAGTATGTTTTTAGCATCGTGGAACACGAAAAGACATTGCTGACACTTTCCTGATCAGATCAGTCTGACTATAAGATTTGGTACATCAATCAGTTCTTGGTCTTAAAGTTGTAAAGTCATCCTTTGTGAGTACTCCACAGCACAAACTTACCCATTAGAGTTCAGTTTGTTCAAGAGGTTGCTCCTTCAAAAAGCAGAATAGTAGTTTGTTAGTTATTGGTGAAATTTCAACTGAAAAGAAATTGAATGATCCCAGAACACACACTTAAATTCTATTCAACCAGAAATAACACTACAGTTGTATTAGTATTACTGCTGGTGCAGACGGTATCATGCATTACAACATTTATTGACAAAGTTTTTCCATTTTGACATTTTTCATCATTTCCTCAGTATTGCTAGTTGCCCTACTAAATGTAACACTAAGCTTATTATTAGAGATGGTATACACAGTTTCTACAGCATTCTGAAGCAAAATATAAAATGTCCATGTTAAATGTAATCCAAAGCACGAGGGGAGTCATCTCAGCAGCTCTCAAAGGCCTCGCCGGCTCTCATGGAGAGTAAGGTGGTGGTGCCTGTTGTGTGGAGAGTTTCTCATAGGCAGGCGGAGCATTGGGAGCCTGTGGGATGAGAAAGGGAGAGTCTGAGCCTGGCCACAGTGCCTATGTTTCTGGGAGAGCCAATAAGTCATAATAGGTAGCGTCATATTTATACTTTTGCTCTGGACTGAAACTTCTAAGTGCCCACATCTAATTTCCACCTAACAAGGTAATAATTGTAATAATTGTTTAGGTTCACAGTGTGTCTGTTGAAACATTGTTGGGGGCAGGAGTACAGAAAAAATAGGGCAAAGGGGCTTCCCGGAATCTCAAAAACTGATATACACCTGGAATATCCTTGTCAGTAGAAGTCCCAAGCCCTAACTAATGAAACGTTGGACCCTGTTTACAGACATTAAATACACTGCATTTTTACCACATAGGTAAGTCCTTGTAGTATGTCTAAAGGCCATTGCTGCTACCAACAGAGCACAAACATGTCAGGCCTTCATTTAATGTTCACAGGAATTCTAGGAGTATTTTCATGTTACAGGTTGGGAAAGTAAGGCACAGGGAAGTTAAGTCAGTTGCCCACGGTCACACAACTAGTAAGTGTGGAGCTAAGAACAAACTCAGTACTTTGGCCCAGGCTCAGTGCTTTCAACCATTATCACACATTGCACTCATGCCTGCACTGTCCAGTAGAAACAGAGCACACCATACACGTGATTGTGCGATTGCTAGTAGCCACAATTAAAAAGAAAAAAGAAGCAGGGAACGTCGATCTTCATAATACATTTCATTTAATCTCACATATTAAAATATTACTATTTCAACGTGTAACCAATATGCTTCATACCAAGTCTTTGAAATCTGGTAGATAGTACAGCATATCTCAATTGAAACTACTATGTTTTAACTACTGAATAGCCACATGTAGCTGGTGGCTACCCTATTAGCATAGCTCTATACAATTAACTAAAGGTCTTTTATTTTTTCCCTTAGATATAGCTATGTTCAGGACATAGGCAAATATACTAAAAACATAAGACAAAAAGGATATTGTATCCAGAACCAAGTTCTTCCTTTGGATCCTATATGTAAAGCCCTCATTATTGACCCTGGAAAATCTAGGTATGAGAGAACACAATTTAAGAAAATAGACTTCCAGCCAAGATGGGGGCATACGTAGATACACTTTGCCTCCTTACACAACCAAAAGAAGGATGACAACAAATTTAAAAACAAAAAATAACCGGAACTACCAGAAAACTGAACTGTGTGGAAGTCTGATAACTAAGGAGTTAAAGAAGAAACATCATCCAGACTGGTAAGAGGGGTGGAGATGGGCAGCAGAGATGGAGAGGAATCACGGCAAGGTGACAGCTGGAGGACCAGGCTGTCCCATACTTGCATATGGATAAACCAGAAGGAAAAACGGGAGTGAGACACATCGCACAACCCAGGCTTCCAGCATCAGAAAATAAAGCCTCAAACCTCTGGCAGTAAAAATCTGTGGGTATTGCAGCATTGGAGAAACTCCCAGCCTCTCAGGAGAGTTGGTTGGAGAGACGCGCAGAGTCCTAGAATGTACACAAAACCACCCACCCAGGAATCAGCACCAGATGGGCCCAATTTGGTTGTGGGCAGCAGGGGAAGTGATTGAAAGCCAGCCAAGAGCCAAGCACACAGCACTGCTCCTTCTCAGACCCCTCCTCCACATAGGGCACCACAGTGCAGCCACATAGGTTGCCCTGCCCTGAGCAATACATAAGGCTCTGCTCTTTACTCTATAACAGACAGAGTGAGACCAAAAAATATGGCCCAAATGAAAGAACAGATCAAAACTCAAAAAATAGAACTAAGCAATGAAGAGATAGGCAACCTATCAGATGCAGAGTTCAAAACACTGGTAATCAGGATGCTCACAGAAATGGGTGAGTATGGTTGCAAAATATAGGAAGAAATGAAGGCTATGCAAAGTGAAATAAAGGAAAATGTACACGTGATGCAGACACTGGCCTGCAGTGTCCGCGTCATTATGGATGAAATGAGACATTCACATGGACTACCGTGTCCGATGGAGGAAAAGGGACAGCATGGCTTTTCTCTCAAGGGGCCCAAAAGCCTCTGCCCTTGCCATGACTACTAGCCTTTATTGGGATTCTCTGCACATTACATGATGGTCCTCATTTACTATGCACAGGTTGCTTTAGGTGGTTACCTTTTACAGAAAACAAAGGAGCCAGTGCCACTAATCACATCACAGAAGAGGGATATTTGCGAATGAAAGGGGCAAAAGTGGTTGAACTGGTTACACTCGTCCTTGGAAGGTTTAGCATGGATTTTAGGAAGTTACTTTGCAGTAAATGTTTGCCACAAATCCAGGTGAGGGAGTTTTTAGCAAAAAGCAAGGCTCAAAGAGGCCTAGGCATATTGCAGGCCTGATTCCCCATGGGAGAACATCCGTGGGTGTGGATCCTGTGCATCTATGAGTGGGAGCTGGGCCCATGCCACACATAACGGTCTCCTACATACAAGGAACCAACAGTGAAGGGAAGGAAACCAGGATTCAAATCAGCGATTTGGAGCAGAAGGAAGAAATAAACGTTCAACCAGGACAGAGTGAAAGAAACAAGAATTCAAAAAAATGAGAGGCTTAGGAAGCTCCGGGACAACTTTAAACATTCCAACATCTGAATCATAGGGGTGCCAGAATGAGAATAGGGAGAGCAAGAAATTGGAAACTTATTTTTAAAAAATAATGGAGAACTTCCCTAATCTGGCAAAGAAAATAGACTTCCAGGAAGTCCAGGAAGCTCAGAGAGCCCCAAAGAAGTTGCACCCAAGGAAGCACACACTAAGGCACATCATAATTACACTACCCAAGATGAAAAACAAGGAGAGAATCTTAAAAGCAGCAAGAAAAAAAAGGAGACAGTTACCTACAATGGAGTTCCCATTAGACTATCAGCTGATTTCTCCAAAGAAACCCTGCAGGCAAGAAGGGGCTGGAAAGAAGTATTCCAAGTCATGAAAGGCAAGGACTTACATCCAAGATTGCTCTATCCAGCAAAGCTATCATTTAGAATGGAAGGGCAGAGAAAGTGCTTCCCAGATAAGGTCAAGTTAAAGGAGTTCATCATCACCAGTCCCTTATTATATGAAATGTTAAAGGGACTTATCTAAGAAAAAGAAGAAGATCAAAACCTGTGAACAATAAAATGACCACAAACTCACAACTATCAACAACTGAACCTAAAAAAACAAAAACCAACTAAGCAAACAACTAGAACAGGAATAGAATCACAAAAATGGACATCACATGGAGGACTATCAGTGGGTGGGGGCAGGGGAGAGAATGGGGGAAAAGGTATAGGGAATAAGAAGCATAAATGGTAGGTACAAAATAGACAGGGGGAGGTTAAGAATAGTATGGGAAATGGAGAAGCCAAAGAACTTATATGTATCACCCATGGACATGAACTAAGGTGGGAGAATGCTGGTGGGAGGGGGTTGTAGGGCAGAGGGAAATAAAGGGGAGGAAAAAAAATGGGACAACTGTAATAGCATAATCAATAAAATATATTATTTAAAAGATTCAATCCCTGTCTCTGCTTATTGTGTCTGCTAGGTGACAGGCAGCATGAACACCGGCTTTTCTGGTTTCATGATGACTATAGCCTACCTTGATCGCAGCATATGATCAACCATGAAACAGAATACCTAGATGAGTCACACCCAAAATCCTGACCCATAGGCCCTGTGAAATCAATAAATGCTGTTTTAAAACACACACAAAAGGGGAAAAAAATCTGGGCTTCCCTTGTTTTTTACCTTTATTATTTTTTACTATGGTAAAATAGATATAACATAAAATTTACCATGTTAACCCATTTTTAGGTGTATGGTTCAGTAGCATTAAATACATTCACATACTCCTCACGGGATCTCAACCTACCGCAAGTTCATAGTTGTTCTCCTGAAAAGGTGGTTTGCTGTCCCGTGGACCAGGTCCCTTGGACAGACATCTTCCTGTTAAGGTGCTTTGAGTACCAGCATAAAAGCTTTTGTCCTGAAATGTGAATTCACAAAAGTCAGTGGGCGAGAAGAAATAATTGAGTCCATTAAAGAAATGAGAAAGAAGGTGATGTTTTAAGAATGGGTTTTAGTCATGGCTGGTGTGGCTCAGTGGATTGAATGCCAGCCTGTGAACCGAAGGATCACCGATTCAATTCCCAACAGGTCACATGCCTGGGTTGCAGGCCAGGACCCCCATTAGGGGTGTGAGAGAGGCAACCGATTGAGATGTCTCCCTCATACATTGATTTTCTCTCCCTCTATTTCTCCCTTCCTTCCCCTCTCTCTAAAAATAAATAAATGAAATCTTTTTTAAAAGCCCTGGCTGATGTGGTTCAGTGGATTGAGTGCCAGCCTGTGAACCAAAGAGTTGCCAGTTCAATTCCCAGTCAGGGAACATGCCTAGGTTGTGGGCCAGGTCCCCAGTAGGGGGTGTGTGAGAGGCAACCACACATTGATATTTTCCATTCTTTCTCTCTCCCTTCCCCTCTCTAAAGATAAATAAAATAAAGTCTTTTTTTTTTAAAGAATGGATTTTAATCTTTATTGTGGCACATACTCTGTGTTCCCTCTGAATTCCAGTTTTTGCATCTATAATATGAAAATAACATCGCCTACCTCTCAGAGTTGTTAAGAGGAATTAACTAAAGGTAAAACACCTAGTACAGTGCCTGACACCCATTAGTTAATGAATATTTTTAAAGGGAGGGAGAAAAAGAGTGAAAGGAAAAAATGAACCTCAGAATGATTGCAAGAGGAGTAGATCAGAGCTAGTGAGGCGGGAGCTGATGGCACAGTGGGGACAGGCCTATGACAACATCACACCAGGAATTTAATACTTTATTTTTGTCTTTCCCACAAGGACAGCAGAATATCTTAAACACTATGAATGCATATACTGTGACAGAAATGCTCTGGTTGTAGCCCTGAGCCCAGTTGCAACAATAATGACAAGTCAATCTAAGGCTGTGATGCACCCTGAGTTATTGCGGAGAGGAAAGGTAAATGTTTAGTGCTTTGCATAGGGTTAGAGGATGATGCTCTTCATCCCTAGAATAAAATGACAACAGTTTGTACAAGACAGAGAGAGACACAAACCAAAGTGGAGACCGACGAAGCAGTTCACCTGGGTGAGGTGGAGTATCTCATCACTGACATTGGTTAAAATTGCTGGCATCTCATGGTAACAAAAAACAGACTTTAGTTGCTTTTATTATTGTTGTTAAATTCTCTACTACAGTGGTTTTCAAACTTTAGCATGCATCAGCATCACCTGCGGAGCCTGTTAAACACATTTCTGGGCCCACACCCAGAATTTCTGACACAGTATGTCAGGGGTGAGGCCACAACTTTGCATTTCTAACAGTTCCCCTGTGATTTTGCTGGTCCAGAACCACACCAACAACCACTGCTGTACAGACAATGCACCTTCCTGCCTGTAGCTGGGCAACTCAGCTACACTCAAATACTTACAGGGACCAGGCAGGTGACGCAAAAGGACATCAAGAGGGTCCAGTGGAGGCCGGCAGAGGGAAAGAGGGATTGTATATCCCATCTAAGGAGACCGTATAGCTGCCAGTTTTTCCCAGATCTTTTGCTTTTTTGAAAAAGAAACTATAAATCGAGGTTTTTATGTAAAATGTAATTTTATTTTTTAATATTTTTTATTGATTATGCTATTACAGTTTTCCCAGTTTTCCCCCCTTAATCCCCCCTCCACCCTGCTCCCCCAACCCTCCAGCATCCCCCCCGACCTTAGTTCATGTCCATGGGTTGTACATATAAGTTCTTTGAGTCCTCTGTTTCCTACACCATTTTTTATCTCTCCCCGTCTATTGTATGCCTACTAATTATGCATCTTCTTCCCTGTACCTTTCCCCCTCTATTCCTCCCTTCTCCCTCCCTACTGAACTCCCTCTGTGTGATGCCCATGTCTCTGATTCTGTTCCTGTTCTGGTTATTTTAAATGTTAGCATCTAATTCAATTCTTAAAAATACAGGCCCAAACATATCTGTGAGCCAAATCCAGCACACGCTCTGTGGCCTCAGCGGAGGGAGGCCAGAACAGAGTTGCCATGCAGATGATCAGCCACTCTCCAGGCTTGCCTGTGGACTGTGGCTGATCATTGAGGTCTATTAGGTTGCATGAGAAGGATATCAAGGCAGGTTTGCAAGGGTGGAGAAGTATTTGGAACATCAGTTAGACATGGATTGAGCTGATAACTACACAGTCTGCAGACTGTAAAAAAGTAGTTTTCTGACTTCCAGCCAAGATGGAGGTGTAGGTAGATACACTGTACCTCCCCACACCACCAGAAGAAGGACAACAACAAATTTAAAAACAAAGAACAACGAGAACTGCCAGAAAATTGAACTGCATGGAAGTCTGACAACCAAGGAATTAAAGAAGCAACCAACATTCATCCAGACCGGTAGGAGGCGCAGAGATGGCCTGGGGTGAGGGGACACTAGCAAGGCCAGAAGTGGGGAAGAACAAGAACAAGAAATTGAAAAGTTATCTAAACAAATAAGGAAGGAGAACTTCCCTAATCTGGCAAAGAAAATAGACTTCCAGGAAGTCCAGGAAGCTCAGAGAGCCTCAAAGAAGTTGCACCCAAGGAAGCACACACTAAGGCACATCATAATTACATTACCCAAGATGGAAAAACAAGGAGAGAATCTTAAAAGCAGCAAGAAAAGAAAAAAGGAGACAGTTACCTACAACGGAGTTCCCATTAGACTATCAGCTGATTTCTCAAAAGAAACCCTGCAGGCAAGAAGGGGCTGGAAAGAAGTATTCCAAGTCATGAAAGGCAAGGACTTACATCCAAGATTACTCTGCCCAGCAAAGCTTTCATTTAGAATGGAAGGACAGATAAAGTGCTACACAGATAAGGTCAAGTTAAAGGAGTTTATCATCACCAGTCCCTTATTATATGAAATGTTAAAGTGACTTATCTAAGAAAAAGAAGAAGATCAAAACCTGTGAATAAAATGACCACAAACTCACAACTATCAACAAGTGAACCTAAAAAAAACACAAAAAACAAAAACCAACTAAGCAAACAACTAGAACAGGAATAGAATCACAAAAATGGACATCACATGGAGGACTATCAGTGGGTGGGGGCAGGGGAGAGAATGGGGGAAAAGGTATAGGGAATAAGAAGCATAAATGGTAGGTACAAAATAGACAGGGGGAGGTTAAGAATAGTATGGGAAATGGAGAAGCCAAAGAACTTATATGTATGACCCATGGACGTGAACTAAGGGGAGGGAATACTGCTGGGAGGGAGGATACAGGGTAGAGGGGAATGAAGGGTCGGAAAAAATGGGACAATTATAATAGCATAATCCATTAAATAAATAATAAATAACAAATAAAAAAAGAAGTTGTTTTCCTAAACTCTGGCTCACCTCCTAAAAGG
This sequence comes from Carollia perspicillata, assembly GCA_004027735.1. Taxonomy (NCBI): domain Eukaryota; kingdom Metazoa; phylum Chordata; class Mammalia; order Chiroptera; family Phyllostomidae; genus Carollia; species Carollia perspicillata. Next base: position 12,460 of record PVKM010028681.1, read on the forward strand.
ATATATGCACTAGGACCTTAATCTTGACATGAGGACGCTGGGAGGTACTGGTCCCCTCCCCAACTCCTAGAGATACACCTCAGAAAAGATATTTAATGCGTTCTCTGCCTTTAGTCAGTAATCACTTTCTTTTTTTTTTTTTAAGATTTTATTTATTTATCTTTAGAGGGGAAGGGTTAGGGAGAGAAATATCAATGTATGGTTGCCTCTCGTGTGTCCCCCGCTGGGAACTGGCCCGCAACCCAGGCATGTGCCCCGACTGGGAATCGAACCACGATCCTTTGCTTCGCAGGCCTGCGCTCAATCCACCGAGCCACACCAGCCAGGGCTAGTCAGTAATCACTTTCATTCTTTGTTTTTTAACTTCCTCCCCTGCCACAGTGTGCACCTCAAAATGCAGGTTCCTGGCTTCTGGTTTTCACCACCAGAGCTGGTCCTAGAATCTGCATTTTAGCAAGAAGCCCAAGCGATTCGCGAGCAGGATCCCTTGACCGTGCTCTGAGAAACAGAACTAGAGGAGACATGAGCATAAACTGAGCTGTCCGCAGGGGCCTCAAAATTCTCTCCAAGAATCAAAAGCATTGTGTTCTAACTTTCAAGTGAAAGAGTAAAATTGGTAAATACAAAAACCAACTTCCAGTGCCTTGCAAATCATTTTCCTGAAAAAACATATTGCTGCAAAAGCAGTCTTTCTCTCCAAAAGACATTTTCCAGATATAAGGGGAATTATTAGCCAACAGAGAAATTTTTGGAGATCTTAATTCCAACCAACCCTGACACCATTCCATGTTCAGTGTAAGTGGGAAAGTAAGTATTTTAAAGCTCAGCAAGGGTTGTTAAAGATGGAGTAACTTAAATACTGAGAACTTGCTCTATTGCCATTCATGTACTTCTGTTTTAAAATGAAGGTAGAATCACCAAAAGACTGGGAGGTAATTATGTAATTAAATGTAGTACTTAATGCACTATTTTACATAATTTTGTATACATTGCTTAGACTGCTGATTCCAAACCTGGCATTTCAGGAGATATGAAAGTCTCAAAATGAGATTTTAGTATTAATTTTAAAAATAAATGACAGAGCCTTGGCTCAGTGGATTGAGTGCCTGCCTGCAAACCAAAGGGTCACCAGTTCAATTCCCAGTCAGGGCACATGCCTGGGTTGCAGGCCAGGACCTCAGTAGGGGGCGTGCAAGAGGCAACTGCACATTGATGTTTCTTTTTCTCTCTCTTTCTCCCTCCCTTCCCTCTCTCTAAAAACAAATAAATGAAATACTTTTTAAAAAATAAGTAAATGACAGAGAGCATTTTTAGACAGTCAGGAATCAGGGAATATAAACACATAAAAATTCCAGAAACTGCAAATCACTGATGTAGACCTAGAGTAATGGAGACATGATAAGTTGAATTTGAATCTTATCAAGCAAAATGTTCATAGTGCCTAAGCCCACAATGTTAAGACTCTCCCTGTTACTCTTAAATGAGTTTAAAATGCGAGTGTTGAAGCAGAAAGGAAAGAAAAAAAGTTGTCCTTTTGCTCAGTATCACCAACTAGCAATTGTGGGCAGTTAGGAAACTGATACCAACATAATGAGTTTGTAGAACTTTTACTCCTTAAAAAGCTAAATCATTGTGATTTTTTTATGTACAAACATAGAATGAGTAAAAACTATACAGAAAAATATATATTTTTTTAAATATTTTATTTATTTATTTTTAGGGAGAGGGGAAGGGAGGAAGAAAAAGAGGGAGAGAATCATCAATGTGTGGTTGCCTCTCACACACCAACCACTGGGGACCTGGCCTGCAACCCAGACAAGTGCCCTGACTGGGAATTGAACTGGCAACCCTTTGGTTCACTGGCTGGCACTCAGTCCACTGAACAACACCAGCCAGGGCTATAAAATATATATATTAAATAAAAACTGATATACACCATGTTGTATCATGTAGCTAGGTATAGAACAGAGCAAATGAGGCTTAGAGGAATTAAAAACTAAGGTCACCAAGTAGGTCAATGGCAGACAATAAGACCAAAACCTAATGCCATACAATTGAGTGACTGCTACGTGCTAGGCACTGTGTTGGACACTGGAAGTACAAAGATAAATACGAAAATTTTCCAGCCCTGGCTGGTGTGGCTCAGTGGATTGAGCACCAGACTGCAAACCAAAGGGTTGTCAGTTCAATTTCCAGTCAGGGCGCCTGCCTGGGTTCTGGGCAGGTGCCCGAAAGAGGGCATGTGAGAGGCAACCACATATTAATGTTTCTCTCCCTCTCTCCCTCCCTCCCCCTCTGTCTAAAAAAATAAATAAAATCATTTTTAAAAAGTCATTTACTTTTAAAAAAAGAAATATTTTCCATTCCTGCTTATAAATGGAGGAAAGAGAAGAGGTGGAAGAGGCAAAAAGTAAACAGCCAATTATAAGACAATGTCATAACCCCATGCTAGAGGTACAAGAGAAGTTCTGTGGCAGAGAGCAAAGGTTCCCTCGCCCTCACCCCTCAACCACCCCGTTGTAGATGGCCACAGAGAAGCATCATGTGAGTAGGAGTCCCATCCTTGACCTCCTAATCCAAGGCTTTCCTGCGGTACTTGGTTTGAAGTCTTATTAAGACTCAGCAACTTCTTCTCCGTCCCACGAAATGTGAACACACTGGAGGGCTGCTGCTCGATGGGTGTGTCAGCCCCCAAATTCACCTTGTCTTTCATGGTTTGTATTTGAAACACTGGCAAGACGGGTATGAGGACAGGGACACGTGGGAATGCCCAAGCTTCCCGGTAAGGAGGAGGAGAATTCGAAACTACAGCTTTCACCTTCCCCTTCCCCTCCTCAGGCTGCCAAGCCATGGCCTCCCACACCAATCCTCCCCTCCGTCACGGAACCTCCTCTGAATGAAGTGCTTCTGAGTGAGGATTGGGACTTTCCAACATCTTTTGTAAAGACAAGTTTTTCCATTATGTATCAACCTCAGAATCTTTCAGATCTGTAATAACAAGAGAGACAGGAGAGAGGACAGGGAAAGAGTGGGAGAAGAATAGAGAAAGAGAGAGAGAGTGCCCTAGCTGGTGGGGCTCAGTAGATTGAGTGCTAGCCTGCAAACTGAAAGGTCTCTGGTTCAATTCCCAGTCAGGGCTCATGTCTGGGTGTGGGCCAAGTCCCCAGCTGGGGGCATGCAACAGGCAACCAATCAATGGTTCTCTCCCTCTCTTTCTCCCTCCCTTCCCCTCTTTCTATAAATAAATAAATAAATAAATAAATAAATAAATAAATAAATAAATAAATTTAAGAAATAAACTGAGGTTTCTGAAACCTGTAGGTTTTATTATTTAGAGACTCAGTTGACGTTTCCCATTTGTAGAAGACCCTGCTGCCCCAAGACTGGACTGTGTTAGCTTCCTGACTGTATGGTAAAGGAGAAAATATCCTATTAAAACCACTTTGCCATCAAAGGAAGACGGAGGCTGTTAAAAACCTGATGGTCCTTTGTGCTGCTGAGGAGTGAATGGTTACCTCACTGCATTGATGCCACGTGGCCCCTAGGTATACTGGGTTGCTTGGTATAGCAGAGTTAGAAGAATTCCCAAATGAGGTGAGAGGAGTAGCCACTAAGTGGAGTAACAGAGGCAGTGAGAATCCCCAGAAGAGCTGGTGGGCCTGGCATGTCTCATATGCTGCTGTTGACTGTGCAAGCTGACCTCGAGCCCTGCCCCTGTGCCTTCCAGGCTGTCAGTGCTTGGCCACACACTCAGCCATCACTCAGGTTTGCTCTGAGAGGAACCAAAGAGCAGCCAAGTTTCTTGTGGGGTTGATGCCTGGACAGAGGCCAGGGAAGAGTTGCAAGAAGTACAATGTAGAAAAAGATTAATTAGAACCAGGAGTCAGAGCTAGAGGCCACCATGGGAATGTTACTGCCCAAAAATTCAGAGACAGAAGGGGAAGTGGGTCCTGGGTCTGGAAGGATCCCAGCAATGGGAGCTTTACCAACCTTCAGGCTCCTGTATCCACTTCGTCTTCTACAATACCAGCAGCCAAGGAGCAGCAAAATTCCCAGGATCATTGCCAGGATGCCAATCCCTGCGAACCTGGCCCAAGAGATAGACAAATTCATCTTCTTACAGCAGCCTTGTTCCACATAGTGACCAAATGGTCTTCTCTCTTCATGGGGACTTTGCCAGCCCAAAAATGCATCACCCAGTCCCCAAGTAATTTCCCACCACATGGCACACCGGGCACCCACCAGACCCCTTGCACTTGTGTCCAGGGACAGCACCTCCTCTAGGACCCCTCAGGTGTGTGCCAGCAGAAGTCATGCTAACTGGCATGGGCCCAAACATCCAAGCTCCTGGTACAAGACGTACAGTAGCAACTGACCCTTATGTGGACAATATGTTTATTGAGGCTGAATCATCTTTTCACCAGGGCTGGTTTAGATCATTTTCCCCAACTATCAGTCCACAAGAAGAAAATGGAAATTATCATTGACTTAACATCTACTATAAGCTAGGTGCTGTGCTAAACATTCTAGATATGTTAGCTTGTTTACTTCTCACCACAACCCTGTAAGGTAGGCAGCACTTAGCATCCCCATTTCACAGGTGAGGAAATAAATGCAGAGGCTAAGTGCCTTGCTGATAGTCATACATAAGACAGAGCTAGGATTTGAACTTGACTCTCCCTTGATTGGATTTGTGCCTTCTCCTCCCACCCCTCTGCCCCGCACCTCACTGCCTGCCTGTCTCCTCTCTCCATTCTTGCCCTACTATACTCACGTTCCCAGACTCAGCATCATTCCTCCCGGAGTGACGGCGACCCACCCTGCCTTCTCCCACAGGCCTCCCCATGGTGCTAACCAGCAGTGTGCTTACCTGTTTCTTCTAGAAATGGAAAAAGAACTCCCAGAGGAGTTTCTTTTTTGGGGGGGAGGGGTGTCTTTTTCAAAAAATTGTATCCTCAATGCTTAGAAATGGTCAGGCATGTAGGTGTTTTAAGAAATATTTCTTAAAGATAAGTGGATGGGTGACTGGATGCACAGTTGTATGGACGGGCAAACAAACGAATAAAATGAAGAAATGAATTATGGCTGATTACAAATTCACATCCTCTCCCCAATAACACCAACCTCTCTGAAAAATAGATGAATAATTGAATGCCTTGTTAAAATAACTATTTAAAAATATGCGGATTTGTAGCAAAATGTAACTTGAACCTCTTGTGAGTCATTGACACTAGTGAGGATAATGGGATGAGTGACTTACCACAGAGCAAGTTTGGTTTGGGGATGGGGACAGGTCAGAAAGACAGCGAGAGAGCTTGGAAGTGGGCCACCAGGGTCTTGGAGCTGGCACACTCTGACCGAAAGAATGGAAGTAGGACTGCAGGATTTAGAGGTCTCCGAGACTGTGACTGTCACATAGAGATGCCAGAGCGCAGCCCAGCTAGGACACGTGTCTTGTGTTTGTTACGCTCAGCCGGGCAAGCTGTTGCCCGGCCTCTACTCGCTCCAGGAATGTAGTGCCGGTCACCAAGGACTGGATCAGAGGGGTTAGCGCCTGCTTACTCTGGTCTCGGCTGAGTGACCTGGAGGAGGCATCGCGGAAGGGAGCCTTGGGGTGGCCGAGGTGAGAGGCCCGGCCTGGCCGGTGTGCCTGCCAAGTCAGAGGCCAGATGGCATTTGG
>PVKM010028682.1:0-18139 GCA_004027735.1 Carollia perspicillata
ATGCTGCTTAAAAATTTATGTTTCAGTTGAATAAACTGTTAAAACTGTACCTTTAAGACATACAATATCTTTTATTATTCTTTTCACTTTTCCAGCGGATCCTCTGGTTGGGAGCATAGCCACTCAGTATTTGACCAACAGAGCAGAACATGACAGGATAGCCAGACAGTGGACCAAGAGATACGCGACATAATTCACGTAATTTGTATGCAGTGTGAAGGAGCAGAGGCATCTTCTCACTGTGCTGCAAATCTTTATAGCCTTTACAATACGGACTTCTGTGTATATGTTATACTGATTCTACTCTCTGCTTTTATCCTTTGGAGACTGGGAGACTCCCCAAAAAGGTAAATGCTATCAAGAGTAGAACTTTGTAGCTGTAGATTAGTTATGTTTAAAATGCCTACTTGCAAGTCTTGCTTCTTTGGGATATCAAAATGTATTTTGTGATGTACTAAGGATACTGGTCCTGAAGTCTACCAAATATTATAGTGCATTTTAGCCTAATTCATTATCTGTATGAAGTTATAAAAGTAGCTGTAGATGACTAGGAATTATGTCATTTGTATTAAACCCAGATCTATTTCTGAGTATGTGGTTAATGCTGTTGTGAAAAATGTTTTACCTTTTACCTTTGTCAGTTTGTAATGAGAGGATTTCCTTTTACCCTTTGTAGCTCAGAGAGCACCTGATGTATCATCTCAAACACAATAAACATGCTCCTGAAGGCATAGTTTCCTGTCGTAATATTTTAAGTCTGTCTTGTTAGAAGGTGTGTCTGAGATGATTGTTGATGAAATAAAAATGCAGATATGAAGATACTACTAAAGCCTAGTACAAATAAATGAATTATTAAATAGAAAAATTTGAAATGTTATTAAATGTGTAGAGTTTTTTTCTTTTAAGTTTAAGTGAGAGAATATTATGAGGTTAAAAATACAAAACTGAGGTTTTAAACCATTGGGCTCAAAAACATATAAAGTTCTACTTTGTTAATATGATATAGGAGATAAAAATAATATGAAGTCCTGGTTCACTCAGGAGTCTTATACTGTATTGTCTTATGGAACATTTTGTTTCCAAATTGGTGATTTCTGTCCACCACTGGGCATTATTGTCAAAAACACTAATCTGGCAGCTTTTCTGTGTCTTGGTGCATTTTTTTAGTTTACTTCTGATCTTGGTCTTGAATTCCTGTGGTGTGTGGTGTGCATTACCATTCCTGTTGTGGCACTTGGCCAGTAGCCAGAGACCGAGTTGAACACAGAAACCCTTTTCTGCCCTGACGGTGGAGTAAAGCTCTGAATTAGTGTGCAGGTGTGGCATTATTTCCCAGTTGAAAAACTACCACATTTTAAGAGCTCCACAGGTTATGTAAATTCCTCCTTTCTAGTTATAATTATTAAATTTTGGATTCCTTAAAGGAGTTAGAATTACTTTGCATTATTCAGGTATGGTAAACAATATAAATGCTCTTTCTCCCCTGTGACTGGGGTAATTATAAGGGTAATTCTTTGGTCATATAACCAAGGTTGTGAAATATGAAGCAGACGTTTTCTGTAGTCCTAAATATGGAGGATAGAATACCATCTTAAAATTTGTAGAGTGGAATTATTACCATAAAAATACACTGCTTCAAAAATAAAGTAAAACCTTTATGGTTGCATATATCCTTGCTAAGAATAGTGGTCTTCTTTTGACTTGAGTGTCAACAGAAGTCTTAAATCAGAGTAAAAATAAAATTACTTATATATCTACTTTTTATTTAAACTCTCCCCTTAAGAAATCTTCCCATATTACAAAGGAGCAGCAAACAAAAGGTAGCATTTTGGAAATTCAGGCCCAGGCCCATGAAAACCTCTAAGCTTTGACTATTTTAAGCGGTGCCTAATAATCTATAATGGAGTTCAAGTCAGTGTGTTGAGAGTGAGGACCTTTTATGTAAACCACAAGGCTTTCTGTGTAGGTTGGCTGCAGAAAGTAGTTTTTCTCCACTTCCAGTACTGTACATTCTGTATTCTAGAGCTGTGGTTTTCAACAGGTGTGCCGCAAGAATTTTTAAAACGTGCAATATTTGACTTGTTAGGGGTACTGACCTCTTTTCCCTTATATTGTCAAATAAAAATTGACAACGGCCAACACAATAGCCATCCAGTGTGAATGAATCAAAATTAAACCTATTTTTTGTCAGATCGGCAAAAAATATATGTTTTTTGGTGTGTCACAGATTTTTAGTAGTGTATGTGTGCCATCACATGAAAACGGTGGAAAATCACTGCCCTAGAGCAACAAATTTCTCTCTTCGTGCTAGAAACTTGCATCCTACTGAATGTTAGGATGTTTGGGGGTGCTGTCATTGTTCTTCCTTCATTTACTATCAGCCTAATTCCTACCACCAAACTGTTCTGTGTCCTTGTGGGGGCTCTGTCCTCTACTCACCTGGGACAGAATGGAGGGAATTGGTTACTTGAAAGCATTTGTGATTCTTGTACAAACTTCCTTTGTAGCCTTGAGTAAACAGTATTTTGAGTTTCAGTTTGTTAGTATATGAAACAAGAGAGTTGAATTTGATTATTTCCGTATTCTTTGTTAGCCCTCAAACAGGTGATTCTAACCTTACAAAATTTGTTACGCTTGTCTGCTTTCTCTTTCAGGGAACAGGCTACAATTTCAAATGGACTGAAATAAAAACCAGTCATCATATGTTTTTTTAACAACTAGGTTCTCTTAAAAATCCAAATTTTAAAAAATCTTCTCTAATGAAAAAATACAGATCTGCTTCCTGGTTACATAGGTATTCATTTATACTATACTATACTGTACTATCCTATACTATACTAATACTATACTAAAATAAGGTATATTATAAATCAGGGGTTTTTTTCCCCTTGAAATTTTGCTGTAGATGTAAATTGTAATATTTCAAAACCCAGACTTTTTCTCATCTATTAAGAGCAAATTTTACAAATTAGAGTCCAAATGTAACTTTGTAAGCATTCAGGAGCGGTCATGGCACCAGGCATCCCATTGAGCCTGGAGTGTTCTAATTATGATCACGTGCCCTCAGAGGAGTTGTGCAGTGCGCCACTGCATGCCAGGTATGTTACTGAAGAAGCACATCTCGACTCCCTGAAGAGCTCTAGGAGAGAGACTGATGATCCTCGGTGGGCCGTGAAACGGATGCACGGATGGGTCAAATAGCTTATCCCAGATTACACAGCCAATATGATGCGCAGGTACAGCCCCGTTATTTACAGCTAGGCTAACAGTTTTTGATTCAGCATCACTTAGTATTGAATATGTATATATGTAAAAGCAGATTTACACAGCTTAATAGCTTCTGAAAGTTTTTCAGTAAGGTAAGGTACAGTTTTGTATTTTAGTAAATCCTTATTTTAATAGGCTTGTTTTAAAAGTCTCAAATGGAATCTTACAAAATAAGGCTTTATTGATAGTTTTCAATGAATATAAAGTATGTTTATTTAGCTTCTGCCTTAGACATTTGTCATAAAATATTTTTAACTTCACTGATTTCCTTTTTTTTTAATTTGGAAGAAGAAATGATATTTTATATGTATTTAACCATATATCACATAACATCAGGAAATTTATAAGCATTTGTTGACTAATAACTAATAAGCATTTTTTAAAAATAACAACATGTATTAGTTATCTAAACGTTGCCTTTTTTTTCCTCTTAAAGCCAGGAAATCTTAAATAATCACAGGGATAAAATTCTTTAGAAATACTCAGTGTGAACTGACCCATGTATATGCTACTCTTTCTAATAAGAACTTTGAGGTGTTGTGTACTTGAAGTCAGTCCATTAACTTGTTTAACGGTGTTCTTGTAACAATATAAGAATGACTGCATTGTAAAATTTTAAGTCAATATCAGTCATGTGACTTCAGATGTTAGCCTGCATTATAATCATGTTAATATAAAACATTAACACATTTTCAGTTGACATTTATATTGTGGTCTTTGGAAAGATTATGGCATGATATGAAACTAATTATTTTTATGATACATTACAAATTATTTTTAAAAGTTGAGTTGATTTTAAATAATTACATTATCTACTTACAATATTTTCATTAAAATAAGTGTTCCTTATATTAGCTAAATAGAACATATAAATAAATCCAGTTGTTTCGTGTCTAAATAAAGCTTTTCAAGTTACACCCAGAAAAAATAATTTATAATTACATTTTAATAGTAGGCATTATTTGAAACATCATTTTTTTTAATAACTAGTTTGTCAACATTTGGAGGGGTAAAATTCTTCACTGATTTAAATGTGTACCAGGATGTTTAATACAATGTTTCTACAGTGGACTGATAGTCCTTTCAAAATGGTTATAAAGTGAATTTCTGGGACTGGTTTATAAACCTCATTGCCAGTAGTGTTGGGTAGTGTTAAAGCTTTCTTAGAATCAACCTTGTTAATTAAAAATGAGGAATGATCCTCTATGGTAGATGTGTATTATCACACCTCATTTCATTTTCCTTTCTTTCTCTCTGACTGTTGAACTCATAAGCACTGCTCTGAAGGGAGTAGCCTGGATTTGTAAGCAGTGTCTCTCTTGTTCTAGTTTGCTACCTCCTGTGCTCTCAGCTTCGTGGGTTTCCAGTAGCTCATGTGACAGAAGTCCAAAGTGATATTTAAATGATAATATTCTGTGTATTAGTAAGACCAAACATAAGAAGAAAAGTTTGAAAATTAAAAAAAAAATTAGGCGAGAGATTACCCAGACTCAGGCACAGGGACAGTACAGGGCAAACTTTCTTAGCAATATTTGCTTTTGTCATTAATTTAATTATATGAGAAAGAGAGTTTTCACTGTAATTAGGCAGCAGAGATCTGGGTGTCTTTAAATCTTCCCTATCTCCATGTTACCTTACTGAAATTCAGTGAGGCTAAAGTTCTGTTGATGCAGAACATTAAAAACATCTTTCCCCAAATCCTTCAATTCCTAAAGTTTATCTCAAGTTCTACTCCTTTGATGAAACCTTTCCATTTTACTGTCATGTGCCTTTAGTCTGTCAGTCTGTTTCTGTGAGAAACTGTCTGCACAAACTCAGAAATAATAAGAAATTCAGGCATGTGCATATTTCCAAGTATAAACAACAAACCAGGTTACTTTTTTTGCAGGAATTCTTTTTTCTTTGTTTTCCTTTTTTCTATTGGAGTATGTGGAGGGTGCCTATGCTATTTAACCTCTTAATTGACCTCCATGGTGAGTTTATTCTACAAATTTTAAGTGTTTGCTAGTTGAAGGTCTTTTCAGACACTAGATGTATACAGAGAATACATTGTCACATTCTTAATTTATAATTTCTTATTCAGAAAGATTTTTTCCTCTGCTTAGTAGAGAACACATCTTTGCTAATGTGTATCCATTTTGTGTCGCATGAGAAGTGAACAGATGTTCCTGCTGAACATATTAGTATAATGATTTACTACTGCTAAATTTTACCCAATCTATATGATATTAAACATCCTTAATACTATTTGATGCTTTTAAAATAACTACTCTCTGTTTTTCAAACAACTCTAAGTACCCACCATCTCTAGCATGCATTTTGGCATTTTATTAAGTTTAGTTTGACACCTTATGCATATTTCTGGACAGTGGGCTCTTGGAAGATAGTCTCTGTACTCCTTGTGTCTATCACAGCCCAGTTTCTAACACAATGTATGTTTGCTGAATGAATGAATGAATGAATGTGATGACTTGGGGATGTCTTCTGCAAAAGGTTATTCAGAAACCATGTGAAGCATATCAGTCATGCCTTCTTTAATTTCCCATCATACTGATTCAGTGCTTTATACGTGGTAGGTGCTGGATATATTCCTGTTAACGAAATATATGAGAAATAGCAGTGGGTTATTGCCATCTTTAATGTCTACTTGTTTAAAATGGAGGGTGATTTAATTTAGTGATTCTAATTTTATCCTTAAATATACCAAAATGCTTTTTGTCCTACAAAATGTACATAATTTCCGTTACCATTACTGTCTTCCTAATCTATTTTTCTTCTTTCCTTTTCTGTTAAAAAGAGAAAAGGACACAAAGGAATACGTGTATCTGTTTACCACATTCTTTTAGGGGAGTCTAATAGGAACAAGTGAAAAGTGATGGCCCATGAAAAAATTTACGAGAAGTATCTTAGGGAAAAGGAACTAGAGGAACTAGCATACTATATATACAGTAATACAGAAGGGGCAGTCCTTGAGTGTTGAAAGTTGGTTATTGAGATAGTGTCCGAGTCTCTTTATTGTCCCATGTTTTCCTGCATCAGTAGGTAAAACTGAAAGATTACTGGGTCAGGGCTTCCTCATTTTAGAAGTGCAATTCCAGCAACTACTCACTCATTGTAACCTGTGTATTTCATAAGTCAGCTGAGCAAACTCACGTATGCTGGCTGCTTATTGCTCCAGGCCCATGTCAGAGCGAGAGGGGAAAAAGTTAAACTTGTGGGAAAAAACTGAGAGGCATTGAGCATCTAGAGAAGTACTGACAATTGTGTGGCCAAGTGTGTAAGGGGTGATGATAACAGTCGTTATATGAGCATTTCACAATTTTATCTCTAGAGTGATGAAAAAAAGTAATTGCGAGGAACACATGGGAGTGAGGGAATTTATTTTCAGGGTTAGGCACAAATAACGCCCTTTTTGAAAAATTACAAAATCTTCTACACCAAAATCATAAGCATGTAATTCTGTAACAACAGTATCACACTCAAGCACATCCTATGACATTTAGGTGAAATGTTCAAATTAAAACTAAATTATACCCATATTATTACCCTACCAATCACACTCAAGCAGGCATAACTTCTGCTGGACCCTGTATGTATACAAGCATGTCACTGGCACCCTTTACCTGATGGTTTTATTGTTTTTTAGGAGCAGTGGTACAATAGGAGCAATATACAATGGTAAGGGCTATAGAGAAAACTAAAGCAGCAAAGGGAAATAGAAGTGTGCCGAGAGGGAGAGAGGGAGGTAGTGGTAGAAGATCTCACCAAAAAGATGAGTCAAGCACTGAAGATGGTGAGGGGTTAGCCACATGGGGAAAGGGTTTTCCAGGCAGAGGGAATAGCATATGGAAAAGAGCATGCCTGACGCATGTAAAAGACAGGACATGCCCCAGGAAAGGTGGAACAGTGTGAGCAAGAAGGAGGGGAGGAGGACTCAGGGTCAGGAAGATGATAGGAGGCCAGATCACATAGTGTCTTTTAGCATCTCTGATGACTCTTAGGAAAAAGACTTGTGGGGCATACTGATGACTTCAGGCTTGATGGGCATTCGTGTAGGTAGTAAAAACTGATTACATTCTAGTTCAAGAAAGGCACCCAGGGAGGAGCAGAGGAGTAAAAGGAAAACCCCAGGAGAGTGTGGGGACTGGGAGAGGAAGGGCTACTTCGAGGAGTCAGGAATGATCCGCATCATGTGCTACTGATAAGAAGAGGACTGAAATGTCAATCTTATGTAGCAGCTTTGGGTGGGGGTCATTGGCACATTTTGCAAGCAGTTTTGTTGGAGCAGTGAGGTAAAAATCTTGAGTGGAGTAGATGCCAGCAATAGAAAGAGATTGGAGATTCCTGACAACTTTGCAGTCAAGTAGAAAACTAGGAGTAACTGGAGGATTTTTTTTTTCTTTTTTAAGATGGAAACTTTCCAGTGTATTTGTATGTTGATGTGAAAAAGGGCAATGAATGATGTAGGGCAGAGAGGCAATGCCCTGGAGAAAGTCTTCTGCTACACCATTTGCTCAGGGTGTTCCCAAAGTTCTCCGTACTTTTTTCGGACATTTGTCTCTCTTCCTGACTGGAGTAGAACTCGGAAGCATAGTGCCCACAGCAGTGTTGGCCTTCACCAGATTCTTGATTTCTACTAGGTAGGAGGGGAGGGGGTAGGCTCTAACACGTAAAATGGTTGGCCTTTGCTACGAACTAAGACATTTCATCCCATCCATAGGTAACAGAACAGGCCAAGGACAAGGAGGTAGGTCCAGGCTGGAGGGTGGATGTCTCTTCAGGAAGCTGTCTTGTTGCTTCTCCTCTTTTCCATCAAAAGAAAGTGGTTGTTGCCTGAAAGTGAGGATGAGGCCCCAGAGCTCATGTGTCTGAGATTCCTCTGTGCCCAGTAGCATAGTCATTTATTGTTGAGAGAAGAAATGAATCAGTGAATTGTCCGTCTAGATGGGCCTCTAATTTCATAGTTGCATGCTAATAGGGAACAAGTAGTTAAAATTCTCATAGCATCTGAAATGTCTCTTTTTCATCAAGTATGATTAGCAAGTGTGAGTGGGTTTGAATCTTAAGCAACTTCATATTTTCTTTCTTCAAGTGGGTGATTTTCCTTTTGTCAATGAAGTCTACCTTGACACCAAATTTAACTAGAGGAATTGAAGTATTTATTGAAAGCTATTTCTTTTTTAAATGCTGGAAACAGAAGAAACTGATGTTCCCCAAAGAGCTCATCATAGTCTAGTCAGGAAAAGAGATGTGTTAGGGAAACAGAGTGCTTTGGAAACACCACAGTGGACGATGTGGCAGATGACTCCTCTCAGTTGGATGGAGGAAAACGGCTTCTTAAACTGATTCTTGTTCATTCAGATGATTCTAGAAAGTCGAGCATTCTGTACCCCAGGCCTCTTGGTGGATGTGGTGGTCAGAGGACAGTGACACCAGCTTCTATTACCTGCTGACTTCTCCCGCCAGTCCCTTGGTAAGACCCTCCCAGTTCAGGCCTTGTGTCCCTTAGGGCTGCACCTTTCTCAAGAAGTAGGGGATTTCAAGAGTGGGTTTTATTTCCTGAGAACCCTTGGGGCACTGAGCTCATGACCGGGGCTCCTACCTTCTGTTGTGCTTCCATTTCCCTGCTAATAATGTCTTGACTTCCTGCTCCCCAAGGTTCATACATAAGAAATGGGGTGTATCTTAGCTCAGTTTCTCTGAAAATCAAGTCAAAGGCTGATACAGAATCATAATCGGCTCAACCACTTAAGTTTGCTTAGAGAGTCAAGAATTAACAAATACTTAGAAGTTAACTTCTTCTCCCTGATTGAGTCTTGCTCAATAATATCTTTGCTGTGATTATTACACATTTAAACTCAACTGAATACATTTATTATCTGAACATAAAGAAATAGGGTATGGCTCTTTCCTATGCTAATCCTAACAGTATTAGAACATACCACATATACAGAGGCTGATAGTTGCTGACTTTTTTTCCTTATTTTGGAAGCACATCATGTTTTGATTTTGTTCCCTCCTTTCCAGTCCTAGTCTTACTCAGCCCCTTGGTTATCCCTAATCTACCACAGAAGCCCTTTCAGTTAACAGAGGACAACCTTCTGTCCTCACATTGCTATCCCATTAACTCCCCAGGGTAAGCTTCTTATTAGGACGCTCCTTGCTTACAAGACTGTGTGGTTGCCCCTTGTTTGCAGAATGAAGTCCAGACTCCTCAGAAGCCCAGCTTTCTGTCATGACAGGTGTTCCCATGATGAAGCAGCTATTCCAGGAGCAGCATCAGATGCATTTGTTTTGTAGTGAAATACCAGTGTCATTCCTGCCAGTAGCCACATTTCCATCTTTCACTTAAAAAATATTGTCTCAGAGAAACCGCAATTGTGACTTACTAAGAACACTTCCTTAGTCCTCTGGCTCTTCTTGAAGGCTTTCTGCTCATAGGACTACAAGTCTTTGATGGTCTGACATTTTTATAAATTTTTGTTACTACTAGCAGTTCAAAGTACTGATGCATGTAACCTTGTGTCTGGCCCTGTTAAGAGTCAAGCATCAGAAAATGGATTCCTTAAGATACTTTGCTGGGCACACCAGTATTTTACATCTGAATTGATACTGGTGCTTGCAGGACAGATGGTATATTGCTTCTCTGCCTAAGAGCATTTGGCAGTGCTGAAATCGGGCCTTCTGTTCAGTCCAGAATAATTCACTGATGAGCGGACAACTTTGTATGTTTTGCGGGGGGTGGGGGGTGGATTGCTGGATTTGAATATTTGGAAGTGTTTTAGCTCACATATTTTATATACATACACACACACTCATCTCTTCATAAAATGACATTACAGGCAAGTATATAATCAGCCGGTAAGCACTGTGTATCAGTTTGGCATATGGCACCACTTGTTTTTATTTTTATTATAGTGATGTATTTGTGGTAAGATTAACAAATATTTGGCCATATTTAAACATGGGCACAAAACTTTCCAGTTACCTGTTAGTTGGGTGAATGCAAGTTAAGATCAAAAGGGAGGCTTTTCAGATGTTAATGAAATGAGTTTAAAGGGGTAGACGTTAAGTCTAATGTCCGTCATCTCTCCTCAGTTTCATTTTATTTCCCTGGTTAGCACCTCAGGCACCTTCCTAAGACAGCATTTCTTTATTTAAGGCCTGGCTGAAAGATTGCAATGAAGACTACCTTTAAAGCTCTATGTTTTGTTAACATAAATTTAGAAATTGTTTTGTATTCTTTTTGACTTGCAGCTTCTAAGAGCCTTCTTGGTGATTAGCTAGAAATGCGTTCTTTTCTCTACACGTATTTTCAAAGTAGGATTAATGTAACTGTGATTATCGTTTGGGGAGCACTGGATGTCGAATAGCATAGGATGCCCAATCTCAGGAGATGAGAACACTTCAGGGGGCGTCTGAAGGAAAACAGCAAAAGCACCCCCATTCTATACTGGGTTGTGGGTTACTATGTTGACAGTGATTATTGATTCAGGAGAGTGTACTATAATGTACAGAAAACACCCAGCCTATTTAGCCTTTAGTCTTTGGGAAAAGGTTTACACCTTTGAGCTTGGGTTAAAAATGTTGTATTGCCTGTTCTCATAATACTGGATGGATAACGAGATTAATAAAACATTTCCTCAGACTCTGTAAGTCAGACTTGTCTCTCTTTTCTCTACATTTCCAGGGAAGCCAAGATTCCAAATGCTGGTGGCTTCTGGTGCTGGTACTAGCTTTGGTTCCACAACATGATTGTAAATTCTTTCTCTGATATGGGTGTTGTGCACAGGCACCCTGACCACATCCCTAGATTTAATTGTGATAACAGACCCATGGGCTCATCTCCTAATAGTTGCCACCTGTTTAGCATGTACATCTTGGAGCATGTCTAGAAGACTGTTCATGTCAACTACTTAGTGGCATTCCCTGGAAATGGTCTTAGAGGAGTGATTTAGGAGGACACACACAAACACCAAAATGAAGGCTTTTCTGAAAAATCACTGGAGTCTGCTTATTTTAACACAGTAGTCTGGTTTTAGCTCCACAGTTCGAGTCCTGCCTAGGAATCTTTAAAATTACCATTTCCAAAATAAAACACATCATCGACTAAAGTATATATTACATATATGTGAAAACTAATTACTAAGGCTTGTATCCTGATATGTTCACACTTTATCTTAAAGTGACAGTGGAGATTACAACATTTAGATTTTAGTTGCATTATCACTTAGGGTAATTAGAGGTCACTGATGTGTCATAATTGTTTGTGCGTAAAAAAACTCTAGTAACTATTTCATCTCTGACATCCGGGTCTTTAGGATATTGAACCTCCATAGAGCCAACACAATTTAGCTAAATAACCACCAGCCTGCAATAGGTTAACTAAGGTTTCAACTTTTTCATTTATGATTTTGCTCGGTAAGTAGGAATATATATTATATATATATTATATATTTATTTTTACTACTATGCAAAAGATTTTCTCAATTATGTAAGGGAACAAAAACGATGAACAACCCTGTAAAAATGTGACAGGCAAAAAACATTAAGTGGTAAAACTGGGCAGTATAAAGTGTCTGAAAAGACTTAAAGCAGTGAGACAATACAGTTGCAAATTGTATGGATAATTACATGTTTGCATGCCACATGAAGCTTCACTATTAGAATTTTGTTTGTGCTAATAGGCAGTGTCGCATCTTTTTGTGTTATTTTTTTTGTTTGTTTTTGTCTCTGAGCTCTGAAGATTGAAGTTTACTATTAATTACTAGAAGGACATAAGAGTATATTTCTTTTGAAAATTACATTACCAGTGCTGAATACATATTTATTTAAGGATGTTGGTCATTATCAAGCAGTGTAGCTGCCATATATTTTTCTAGGGTTTTATACTCGAGAACTGGTCTGGACTAATCATTTCTAGATGATTCTTCTGATTCCCAGAAATAAATGAAAGAGTAAAAGGACTTAAAGAATTCAGAAGCATTTGGACTGTGGTGGGAACAAATTCATGCACATTCTTTCTTCTCAAGAGAAAAATTACATATTTCCTAATCCTTGAAGTTCCCTTTGGTTTCCTGTTTCCTTCCAACCTCCAGTAAAATGTTCTCAATTTTCTTTCTTTTTTTCTTTTTCCTTTTTTTTTCCAGAAAAATGGGTGGAAAGGTCTGCCAGAATCTGAACCTAAACACACAGCAGTTTAAAAAAGTTCTTTATTCCAGCTTTCAGAATCCTTCCTCTTCAGCCTTTCCTGTTCATTGGAATAATGAAGCCATCGGCAAGCACTGTGTAAAAAAGTTCAGTCCCATCCCACGGTTGTGATTGAAGCCTGGGAGAAAGGGAGAATGGGGTGTCGATGAAGTAGGCCATCTGCACTCCGTCTTTCCCACTCCACTAAAGGGAGAGGAGCGGGACACCATTTAATTTAATTTAATTTGTACTCTAGCAGATACAACGCGATTGTGACAATCTTCCCGTGAATATTTGTTTCTTTACATAGTCACGTGTTAAAATATGTAGGTATGAAACTGACTTCCTCCCAAGCCACTCAACATTTACGGTATTTCTTGTGGCCTTTGGAAGAGATAGAGAGGAGACAGGGCCACACTTCACTGATGATGCTAGGCATTTCTGAAAGCTCAGGGTGATAGAAACATTTTATTTTGTATTTCTGTTCCATAGTAAATGCAGTGTATTCAGTGAGCAAGGTTGGAGAAATGCTTAGTGATACGCCAAAAAGCTTAAGCGTAAATTTGCTTCAAGGAACTTCCCTCTGGATTTAATGAAATTCTAACCACAAAGGTACAGAAACTCAAGGGATGTAATGAAAACCCTAGAAAACTTCCTCCACATCACATTTCCCTTCCCTGACCTCCCTCCCCACCCCCCTTTGCCAGCATTTGCTGTCTAAAGAACAGAGCAGGGGAGCACGTACTTACATACTTGCTCTTTTAAAGTGAATCCGGGAGGTTTTACGGGACCTGCGCCCCCCCACCCCCAACTGCAACACTGAACAGCTCTTTGCCACCACATGTGTCGTCTCAACTTTTGGTTAAATGTCTTGAGAATTGGCCAGTGTTTTTCATCGAACCAGCAAAAACAAACATACAGGAAGCATACCTTTAAAAAAAACCTGCTTATATATTTTTTGATGTTTTGCACAAAGACCAAAAGGTGCTTTTGCTTCTCTCTGCCCCCCCAGAACTGTGGAGTTCTGGGGGGGGCAGTATATGGTCTCCCACGGTGCACCGTAAATCTCCACTAGATGTCAGTGTGTCACTGAGTGAGACCAGTTCCCCATGCTCTCCAGACCTGTTCTTGAAACATTGGAAAGGTGAACTCATAATTTTAACCAAAAGTTTTAGTATATAGGTTAGTAATAAGTGACATTTGTCGTAATGAATATTAATAAAAATGAAAATTTTTATGTTAGAAACTTACTAACTTTCATCTGAGGATTTAAAAATGCTTGGCTTGTATTCTGGTTTTTATAATATCCCCAAAGAAATAGAATGTAAATACTCTTTTTACACTTTTCAGTAGAGGAACCCCAAGTGCCAGGGGACAAAGCCAAAGCATCACACGGTCACAGACACCGTGTTGCCTAAATAGTTCTGCTTGTCTTCTGAGTGGGTGGTGTAGTTCGATGCAGATTCACTTCATCTGTCGTTGGTGTCAGCTACCTTGCCTAAACAACAAGCTCAAGAAGGGTGGAATAGTAAATAAGAAAGAGATTATCAGTTTGGCGAGTATGGTGATGTTTAAGATAGAACTTTAAGATTTTGTAAACATTGCACAAAGACAGTGTACTAAACAACCAAGGTGAATGAAAACACCTGTGCACATACTATTTTAGAGGTGGTGAGCTCAGACTAATGTGGACCTCTTCACATACTTCGCCGAAGGAGGGAAGAAGGGCAGTTGTAATTTTGTCTGGAAGGTTGAAGTCATTGGTGTTTGGGGATTATGGGGTATCTTGCATACTGTGGGTTTTACACTATATAATATTATTGAAGAGGAGACGGCACATAATCCTCTATATTAGAATTTAAATGGTGGTTTTCCCAAACTGAGTAAATACTTAGGTTACAACTATAAAAATTGGGATTGTGGATAAAGATTAAAAGAATACATGAAAGATATTAGGATGGTGGGATTTGGGGTAAATTTAATTCTCCCCTTTATGTGGCAATATTATTTTTATAAAAGAGAACATTTCTCCTTTACGGTCCATCTTGTAAAAATTTGCCCCAATCACAGCTTCAGAAAGGCTTGTTTCATATTAATGAGGTACTTTGTAAACTATTGAAGTTCAAGAAATTGTGGTTTGGTGTATTTACTTCAAAGGTTGTAGTTAAATCATAGGAATCAAGGTTAACGTGGCAGAAGTACAGGGTCATATTTTCAAATTTCACTGTGAATATTTAGTGAAAATAAATGATTGCCCAAATCCCAGCAGTCTCTTTGCTGCAGTATTCAATGCATTGCCAGTGTTAGGTAAATATTGATGAAGTGTTTAATAAATGTAGCTCTCTTTAATTGTGTTTTTATTTTTAAATGGCTCAAGAGTAAAAGAGTAACTCTAGAACCAGTAAATTTCTAGAGGCTTCTAAAATTAAAATTGTATAGCTATTGATGGTGTATGCTTGGACCTATGTTTTGATTCAAAACACATGGATCAAATTGAGGTATAAAATAACTTCATGTATGTGAGAGGAAGTGTATACTTTTTTTATGATATGTCTCATTTCAAGAAATAACAATATATCTACCAATGAATTATGTATGAAACTTCACGGACAATAATAAAACACAATTGATCAGTAATTACCAGTTGGAGAATTGGGCATGTGTATCGGAACTGCCTAGAAAACTTTAAAAACTGTATATGTTTCCTTGCTGCCATCCTCACCCTATAATTGTGATATTTGAAACCTGGATTTCCAGATTTGCCAGTGCGGTAGGTGATGGAGGAGGCAAGATCATGCAATTTCAGGACTTTCCAGGGTGCCACCAGGTCTGGTGCATATTAGACCTTCAGAGTCGCCCCCACCATTGGGGTGTACTCAGTGTAAATTAATTCTTGGACTTCCGGAGCCACAGAGTGCTGCTAGCCTAAACCACCTTGACCACTGGGTTCACAGTGCTGCAGAGTCGTTAGGGTTGAAACAGGTCTAGGTGATGGGTTAGTAGAGGTGATTAGACTCCCATCTGGGGATGAAGTCTGTTCGGTCAGTTCTTGTTCATTATGAAAGAAAGGAATTCCAGACCAGTGCAGCCTACCTCATGTCTGATTTGTAGCATCAAATATATACAAAACTACAGCTTCACAAAACCTTCATTTTCTCTACTGGTTTTCTCACTGTGCCTAGAATCCCACCATTAGGGGTTCATTCTTTGGTTTAAAATATATGCATCTCTGGAATTCTTTTAATACTGATATTATAGGAATTAGTAATGCACTGGGTTTAATCAGTGATTATACACTGAAACTCATTAGCTCAGAAAAAGCACTCTCCACCCCCAACACCTGGTTGAAACAAGTTGTTGGTTATATAGGAATTTTGATGTAGGAGAGTGAACAGCAGCCCAGAGAGCTCTAACTATTGTTTGAGAGGACAGGCAAGATAGGCAGTGGTTGATTGCCCAAGGGAGTACCCTCCAGGAGAACAGAGAAGATCAATTTCCAACTAAATTCAGATTCTGATCCTGTAGGGCCTGGGAGGAGAGTGTACGGCACTAACAAGCTCCCAGGTGGTGCCCATGTTGCTGGTATGGAGGCTAATCTTCACCTGTGTGTCTATAGCGGGCCCTATAACCTGCACGTGGGAGTTGACGAGAGTGGTTCATGCACTTGAGTGAGACTAAGAATCACCTGGAGAGCATGTTAAACTAGATTTCTGGGCCCTATCTCAGAGATTCTGATTTAGTAGGCAAGGGCCCCAGGTGTAGGTAGCATCTCCAAGCCATAGTTGCCACTCTGGACCTGGCGTGCCAACAGGTGCCGAAGTTCTCAGTTATGGGCGCTTCCTGACATGCTGCAAAGGTGAGCCCTGCATCCTCACATTTTGCCAAAAAAAAATCAAAAGTCTCCCTATTCAAGCTCTCTTGATCTTGTCTTTGTAAACTTAGCCGCACACAGGTAGATGAAGGTTTTTATTGATAGTTTACATACTCAGTTACCAGGAGGATAAAAAGTAGAAGTTCAGTAGCCATGGGACCTGAGACTCATTTAGATCTTAGTTTTCAGGTCATGGTGGGCTGAACTTGAAACCCACAACTTAAGGATATTCTGCAGGTGTTAAGAATGATACTGTTTTTGAATGTTGCAGGCTTTTCTTGGCAAATCTCTTTAAAACTTTGATAGAAATGTTTTAAGAACCTGAAAGTTAACTTCTTAAAAATTGAAGAATTCCACACATTGAAAACAGATTGAAAGTCATCCATAGGCAACTGGAAGAAATTTCTTAAGTTCTTATCTCCTCAGAAAAATGCTCATTCTGTTGTTGAGTTGAAGGATAGTAAAGATGGGGCTAAATATAAGAATGCTTTAACTTCAGTTGACTTGTGAGAAATTTCAGCCTCAATTACTACTGTAGCAACTTAAAATGCATAACCGGTACTCAGATACTCGTTTTCAGCCAGCTGTTCCCTCTCCCTTTCGACCAGTTCCCTTCTTCAGTGCCTTTCGACTGTGTTGTCCTTAGTGTTGTAAACAAACAGGCCTTGACCCTCACCTGGCAGCATCGGATAATTGCTGCAGTTTAAGGGGTATCGAAATGTAACTGTCTCAAAGGTAAAATATGCTAAATATTATGTTTAAAGCTGTATCTTAAACATGTTGGGTATCGAGATTCTTTTTCATCTTTTAATCTGTTTTACTCATTAATATACAGAATGTGGCAAAAGTAGGTTTACGGTTGTATGGAAGGAGTTTATTGTTATTATTTATTAATTATTGTTTTATTTTCCATATGAACAACTATAGATAAACCTATTTTTGCCCCACTCTGTACAGGCCTAGCCACCCTGTTTGCGCTGTAGTGTGCTGGGATTTGTAAAACTCCAGTGGGCATGTGTTTAAGAGCAGTAACTTCCCTCGTTGGGGATTCGTGAGAGGACTGGCAAGTAATAAAGTCCCCGTGCCACAGCTGGGTAGCATGGCTGGCAATAGCTAAGGAGCCTTACTTTATATCAACATCGTAACTGTGCAGTATGAAACGACAGTGATAAGTATGGCTGGTGAGAGGGTGGTCTGCTTAGCAGGGCTCATCTGAACAAATCTATCCAAACACCCTGGTCTTCTTTCCTTTAGATCATCTACTATAGTGGATGGGCTTCTTAGGCACCTTTGAAGATTAATAATTCAATTACACTACATGCTACTCTGCCACTGTAAAAGATTTACAAATGGGAAACCTTTGCCACCCCACCAACTCACTTTGTTACATTCTCTCAAACATGCTGGCTCCTTCCTTAGAAATCACTTCAGGCCGTAGTCAGGGTACTTTTCTCGGGTGTGTCTATTTGGCCATAGACCTCCCTCACCCGGGCTTCTGCAGCACATGAATTCAAGGACCATACTGTCTCACTCTTCATGCCCAGTGCCCAACAGAGTGGTAGTAGCTCAAGAAATACTTCTGATTAATTATTGCTATTACGATTATACACATGGTAACAGATATTCATTCCCTAGCTCACCAGCCTTGAGGGTCATTCAGAGTGTGTACTGATAGTAATTTTGGCCCCGGCTGGTGTGGCTTAGTGGATTGAGTGCCGGCCTGCAAACCAAAAGGTCACCAGGTCGATTCCCAGTCAGAGCACAGGCCTGGGTTGCAGGCCAGGTCCCCAGTTGGTGAGAAACTGGTGTTTC
>PVKM010028683.1:0-18148 GCA_004027735.1 Carollia perspicillata
GATTTAATTCGGTGCCTTTAAATTAAGAGTCTAGTGATTTAGTTGTCCTTCTCTCCCTGATACAGAGAGGAGGCACCCTTACAATGGAGATTTCCTTTATAAATGTACATTTCTCTTACAAAAGGGGTAACTTCTATTCCATTTTCACAGCTTCTTCTGTGTCTGCTGTTTCTCAGAATAAAGGTTGTGCAAAAGGAGCATATTTGGGGGGGCATATTCCATAATAAATTGGCTTGCTCTCCTGCATTTCCCGTCTCAGCTAATTAAACCAATGTCTATTGGATCATCCAAGCTGGTAAGCCTTCTCACGGCCTCATCCCGAGCTTCAGTGAGTCACCAAGGCACAGCGAGTGATTCTACCTCTTCATCGTGAGTCTTTCCCGGCTCCGTCCTCCAAGCCAGTGTCTCAGGGAAGGCCCTTGATCTATTATTACAACAATAGCTTCCCAGCTGGTTAGTTGTTTTTTTTTTTTTTTGCACCCACCCACCCATCACTCTGCAGTGGGAGTGGAATTCTAGATGATAAATCAAATCATTAGCACATTTAGCACTTTGCTGCTAAAAACTTTTTTAGGGACTCCTTATAACCTCCTGGATAAAGTTCAGCACCTTCACAAACAAGGCCCTTGAACACCTGGCCCCAAACGCCATTTCCTACGTCATTCCCAAAATACACTGGACTCCAGCCACATAGAACCACTTGCCATCCCCAGAACATGCCTCGAGGTTTTGGGCCTTCTTTCGCAGTTTGGTGAGTTCCCGTCATGCCTTGAATCCCAGCTCTAACATTAACACTGTGCAAGTTTTCCTGACTTCTCTGCTGGGCACTGTTCTCTGTATACCTTCCATAGCTCTAAAATGAGAGCCTAGCTCTGGCTGGTGTGGCTCAGTAGATTGAGCACAGGCCTGCTAACCAAAGGGTCGATGGTTCGATTCCCAGTCAGAGCACATGCCTGGGTTGAGGGCCAGGTCCCCAGTTAGGGGTATGCAAGAGGCAACCACACATTGATATTTCTCTCCTTTTCTTTCTCCTTCCCTGGCCCTCTCTAAAAATAAATAAATAAAATCTTAAAAAATAAAATAAAATGAAGGCCTCTGCAAGGGAGCAGATGGGGGTGGTCTCTCGTTCCCTTTGGTCCCCTCAGGGCCCAGTGCAGATACTCATTTCAAACTAGCACTGTAGCAGATACTAGCACTGTAGCAGCCTGCAAAGATCGACCCTTTTCCTGTTCAGTGTCGGGGAGGAAAAAGCTTCTCTTGACCCTCTTGGGGTCCCTATCTAGGTCTGAAAATTAAACTGACAAAGACAGATTAAGAAGAGAAAGGCATACACATTTTATAGAATGTTTACATGTGCACGGGCCTCTTCACAAGAAAGGCAGACTCAAAGAAGTGTCCAGAGCAGGACGCTTCTGCAGGCAGGCTTCGGAGAAACCGCGGGTTTGGTTCCAGACCGCTGTCATCAGGCGAACATCGGAACAAAGTGAGTCATAGTCTTCTTGCCTCCAATTTGTAAAACATGCCACACTTTGTGAAGTGCAATAAAGCAAGGTGTAATAAAACGTGTAAAAAAATTTACCTTTAGACAAAGAAATGAATTTGGGAAGAATTGACAGGACAACAGGTCTGGGCTAGGGTACTCCAACCAGGGTAGGCAGTCCTCCTCTTCCTCAACTAGCAAGACAAGGGGCAGTTTAACAAGGTTTGTTTGCAGAATCCTCTGGTCCCCTCTCTCAGCTAGTGAGTCTGTCTCCAGTAAAAGGGTCATTTATTTCCAGCTTTTAAGCAGAAAAGGGGGAGCTTTTCCTTCATTTATTGATTCTTCTTTTTCTTTTTTTAAGTTTTTTAAAAAAGATTTTACTTATTTATTTCTAGACAGAGGGGAAAGGAGGGAGAAAGAGAGGGAGAGAAACATCAATGTGTGGTTGTCTCTCACATGCACCCCCTACTGGGGACCTGGTCCGCAACCCAGGCATGTGCCCTGACTGACTGGGAATCGAACAGGTGACCCTTTGGTTCACAGGCCTGTGATCAAGCCACTGACCTACACCAGCCAGGGCCATTTATTGCTTCTTAATGGCCTTCAGCTCAAAATAATTTTCACATCAAAGAGGCATAAAAATTTGGGGTGACATATTCTGGTTTCCTTCACAGGCTACCCTACAGCCACAGACTCCCCACATTCAAACATTCACCCCTAACAAATCTGGAAGCCCAGAAAAGGCCCCACATTGTCTGCAGCCACCAGGGCACTGGCTCTGCCTGCGTCCCATCCACACCGAGCCTCTTAGACTGCAAAAACCGTTCTTAGGAAGCTGAGAACCAAAACCACCTATCTCCTGACCTCCACAGTCCACTGTCTGCATTAACATAGCCACACTATTCCAACACCCTCATTAGCATAGCTTTACTAGTTCAGAGACTCTTACCCCAGAAAAGCAAGTTTGCAAATCTTTGTTCCATTGTAGAAATTTCTGGGAAGTCTCATCAGATTATCAACTGACGGTTTACATTCCTAGACTCACTTTACCAGTGTCCGCCAATCCTAAATGGCTGTACCATAATCCTTACCCAATCCTAATCCCTCTCCAAACATTATAAGATCTGGTTTAAACCAGACTTCAAAGTCTTGGTGAATCAGACCTTGCCCTTCCCCTATCAGGACTCGCAGACTTCCTTATGGTGGGAGGCAATAAATTCAGCTCTGCCTTATTACCAAGTTGTTTGGGAAGCCAGCCTTCAACAAGCTTTGTGTTCCCCCGCCCCTCCTGCCCAGCTAGGGGGATTGTCAGTTTGCATTCAAAGGGAGTTCTGTTCTCTAACCAAGTTAAGACAATGAAGAAGGTCTGTATTCAGATGCTGATACTCATGTACTGTGAAAAACTTGACCAGGCACAGAGATAATGCTTGTCTTTACAACAAAACCGGCTTTCCTGGCAGCCAAGCCCACCTGCGGACAGAAACGCACTGATGTAGTGCCTTCTGAGAACTGACCCGCAGAGGGTGCTCTTGAGAAGGAAGAATTATTTGGAAGCTTCTTTTCAGGGACTGGAAAATTCCCACACAGGAGGCACCACTTAATTTTAGTCATTGTAATTAAAGGTAAAGGCAAGCGGAGCTTCCACAGGACATAAACCAGAGCGGCCACGGAGCGAGAGGGGTGCCAACAGTGGGAAGGCCAGCGAAGAACTTCCCCGAAGCGGCGCTCTGACCAGGATTTAAAGCCTCTTGTGAGGTTTTGCAATCTTACCGAGACTCCTGCAATCACAAAATTTCCCCCGAGTAATTCTGAAACCTGACACATTAAGGTCATATCATGCTGAAATCCTTCAGAACTACTTATACTGAGGTTCCTGAGAAATTATTCTTAACATTCATGCAGAAAGTCCCTCTCGGCCAGTGGCTAGCCATTATTTTCAGGTAATAATACATATTTTCCCTTTTGCAAGCTGTACAGTTTGTGTTGCAACTTCTCACATCAGGCGCAGGAAGTACAAAACTAACAGGCATGGTTGTGTCCTCATGAAACTTCATTGACGGACCCTGAAATTTGAATTGCATGTCATTTCACAGGTCACAAAATACCATTTGTCTCTCGATTTTTTCAACCGTTTAAGAACGTAAAAATCATTTTTAGCTCATAGGCTATACAAAACCACTTGGATTCAGCCGATGGCCTGGGTTTGCCAACTCTGGCTCCAGAAAGATGAAGGGGTCGGAACACAGAGGTTCTCCTATGTCTGTTGTTGAGCGGAGAGAGTTCGGGGTAAATAAAAACTCAAGATTCTCAAGGGTAAACATAATTAATGCTCTTTCTGGTGTGACTACTGGCTGCAAAATGCACATTTTGCCAGAGAATCTCTGCTGGATCAGCGCTGCACAAGGGGAGAGAGTGAAAGTGGAACCAGTTACATCAGGGCTTGAGCTCAAACAGAGCCTTCCTGACTGAGATCTCGGGCATGTATGTGACTTAGCTTCTTCAGCTTCTCTTTCCTCACCTGTAACATGAGAATGGGGCTTCAGGGAGGATGCCAACAACCTGAAACACAGTAGGCACTAAATCGATGGTAATGTTTATTACCCAGAAGATGGGGATGAACCCTAAGAAATGCCTCATCTATGAGATGGACTGTACCCTATTTCTCATACATGAGAAACCCTGTTATATGGTATCTTAGTGATGGGTTATATGGTATCTTAGTCCATTTGGGCTTCTACAACACAGTAGTATAAACTGGGTGAATTATAAACAGCAGAAACTCATTTCTCATAGTTCTAGAGGCTGGGAAGTCCCAGATCAAAATGACAGCAGAATTGGTGTCTGGTGCGGGCCTGCTTCCTGGTCCATACATGGCTGTCTTTTTGCTGTGTCCTTATGATAAGAGACTCAAGACCTGGAAGATTTTAGCTTATGGTAAAAAGTTATAAGTCTAGCAAGTAATGTGTATGTTAAAACTTTCGTTTCAGAAACTACAGATACGGCCCATCCTGGCTCCTGGGAAAACAGCTGACCTCCTGGGGCACTGCCAACAGTGCCACCTGGGGACAACTGGAGGCATCTGGGGCCTTTGTGTTCCAGGGAGAGACAGACGACCACCCCCGCCCCCGCCCCCCGGGAATAGCTAACTGCCCAGAACAGGAATGTTGCAGCTTCTGAATCCCAAAGCCCTCACTGCACCTTGTTTATTCCCCACACCCCACCTTATAAAAAATGTGGCCTGGAAGAAGACAAGATGGTCTTTTAGGGTATGAACCCACCATCTTTTCAAATCTCCAGCCGTCTGATAAAGTGCTCATAAAAATTCAATCGCTGTCATTGCTTATTGGATTTGGTAGTGACAGGCTGCCTGAACGCAGGCGTCTTTTCTGGTTTCACTTACATGGTGGAAAGGATGAAGGCTCTGCATGGGGTCTCTTCCATAAGGACTCTAATCCCATTCGTGAAGGCCCCCCCTCACGACCTGATCCCCTGATCCCAAAGGCTCACCCCTAAATGCCACCACATTAGGGTTAGGATTTTGACCCATGACTATGGCAGGGGGACGCAAACATTCAGTCTACAGCAGACAGCAGGGATGGACTGTAAGATCCTTGAGAGCAGGGTACCCACCAAGTTCCTGTTTTCTGACTCACTTCACTTGGTGCCTGTCACCTAATGGGTCTCAACTGCAGAGAAAAGCCTGTGCTGTAGGGGCAGCTGTGCACTGCTCAGAGCACAATCTTCCAAGTGTCTGATTCTGATTCCATAGGGCTCTGCACCTTCCTTGCCTTTGAGTGATTTTGTAACTCTGTGAGTTGCAGATAACTGGTCATCGGGTGAAATACTTCCTGCTTTAGTCACGCAAGTAGTTCTCTGTCTAGTGGAGGTTCCCTGACTTCTCTCCCCCTTTGTTTAAAAAGCCAGTTTTGCATCCAGTTGCAAATTCATTCCACTATTCCTGATTTTAAAATGTCTCTGCTTTTTGACATTTGTTTTGAACCAGTCGTAGCTTCGCCTGGTTTCCTTATTAATAGTGAGTTAAATAAAATCTCTGCATGCACTCATTTTACACCTGCAAGAGAGTCAAGATTTTACTTCTGTGGAAAATTCTCTCTTCACATGCTATTTAGTTGTGAAATTGAATTCAGGAATGTTTTCCTAGAACGCATTTGAACACCACCACAGGGCACAACCTAAAACATTTCTGTCTTGTCCACTTGACTCTCCTCTCGCCATGTCTGGCCTCTGCATGGCTCTGTCACTAAGCGGCTGTAAGACTTTAATGACACATGTTCCCATCTGTAAGACATGGGGTGGGACTAGAAAATGATCTTATAAGGCAGCAGTTCTCAAACTTTATGACTTAAAGGCTCTTTTCCCCTTTGAAAATGATTGAAAATCCCCTAGGATTATTAAGATTTTGGTTTGTGTGGGACATATCAATTGCTATTTATCATATTAAAAATTAAAACTAAGATTTTTTTAAAATATGCATTTTTAAATTCACTGAAAATAACTACGACAAACCATTATGGGTTAACATCACTAACTTTGTGATGAAATATAACTATATTTTGCAAAACAAAAAATATGGTGAGGAGAGTGGCATTCTTTTAGATGTTTGCAAATCTTTTTCGTGGCTGACTTGATAGAAGACTGCTGGATTTTCACACGTGCGTTAGCATTCAGTCTGTTGTGACATCAGTGTCATGTAACCTCTGAAAGCTCCGCTGTGTACTCATAAGAGAATATGAGTAGAAAAGGCAAATTACATACATAGGATTATTATAAAAATAAGGACCTCAGGGACCCTCAAGAGTTCCTGAAACACTTTTTGAGAACAGCTGTTATAAAGTAAACCAAGACAGCCTGCAGGCGGGAGTAGTGATTTCTGACTGATGATGGGAAGCGATAGTTGCTTTGGAGGAACATTAAGCTTTTCCCTCTCAGTGTGGCATGCAAGTGCAGCAGTGTCCGTGGATCTGAGCTGGGATTCTGTGTGACAGGCTGGGGCGGGATATTGCACAGTGCGGGAGCTGGGGCAGGAAATGGGGTAGGGGTGAAGGGAGGAAATGAACACCATTCTTATCTGTTCCCAGAGACCTTGAAGCCGCACTGGCAGAGGCCTTTGTCCTGATATTCTTCCTGATCCTTTTCTCAAACAAAGCTTCTGGAATCTTCCACTGCCACTCAGACCCTGTTTCTAACCCTTGGAGGGTCCCTGAGCTCTGAAATGATAGGGAAGCAATTGTTAGAACAGTAGTTAGAAAGGGAAGAAACTTTCCTCTCCTGAATTCCTGAAGGGAAGGAAACATTCTAGACCATCCCTGTTAAAATTAGCTTTCTTGATTGTTCTTGTACAGGCTCCTTGATATGAGGAGATATTTTCTGTGTAAGGTGAACCCTTTCTCGGTACTAGATAACCCCAGTGAACAGAAGGTAAGTATTGACAAGAAAGAGTTCACTGATTTATTCACTCCAGAGAAGTGATTCAGAGGTTTGAGGTTTTTTACAAGCAATCTGCTTATTCTATAAATAAGAACAGCTTCAGAACTTTTCTCAAAATCTCTCTCTTCTATACTTTCATTCCTATAAACTAGAAGATATTGTTAAGAGTTACATCTTTGGGCCCTGGCTGGTGTAGCTCAGTGGATTGAGTGCGGGCCTGCAAACCAGAGAATTGCGGTTCAATTCCCAGTCAGGGCACATGCCTGGGTTGCAGGCCATTTTCCAGCAGGGGATGCAAGAGAGGCAACCATACACTGATATTTCTCTCACTCTCTCCTTCCCTTCCCATCTAAAGATAAATAAATAAAATCTTTAAAAAAAACAGTTACATCTGAGCTAGGAACATATTCTTGCTATTCTGAATAATTGAGGCTCAATCCTGCCAGAGACCCTCTGAAAAACCATGTAAAATATGCTCCAGAATTATCCTCTGATGGGTGGGTGCCTGAGACATTTGTCCCTCATTGGCTGAGGATTGCCCCATGAGTGCTAATTTCCCCAGGGCAAGAATGAGCTTGTACAGAAATCTCCAGCGCAGCTGTGGCTGAAATCAGAAGTAGGTCACCGGATGTGACATGAAGCACAGAAAATACCTGCCCTGGGAAATAAATACTCTCCATGTTAGAGAGTTTTGTGAGCACTAATTGAAATACCTATAAAAGGTTTAACATCGGGCCAAGCCGTAGTTAAGTGTTGAATGTGTTCACTTGACTGTTGCTGCTGATGCTATCATTATTATTATTCTCATCATGATTATCATCATTGCCCTTTCTTGAGTAAGAGACAGAGTTAAATTTGTAGAATGAAACATAACCCGCAGCCTGTGTCTTCTATATGACAGCCTGTATGATTGTATGATGGACCGGGACCTCTGGTCACTGGTTGTAATTATTATAGATTATTATGGTACTTTTACTTTCTCCCTGTGTGTATGTACCTGTGTGTGTTGACATTTGGTCACAAGGAAATGTCATATTGGGTCAGCTGTATGGGGTAGAAAAAAGGTCGCTAACCATTGATCTGGAATAGCGCTCTCCAATAGAACTTCCTGCATTGGTGAAAATAGTTTCTATCCCTGCCCAATACAGTAGCCACTAGCTGCATGTGGTTATTGGGTACTTGGAATATGCCTAGTATGGCTGAGGAACTTGGTTTTTAATTTTATTCGACTCTAGTGAATCTATATGTAAATTCAAATAGCCACGTAAAGACACAATGGAGGTCAATTAGAAATAGTGTTCTCAGTGGATCTTGGAAGGACCCTTCTCCTGGAGCTATGATGACGGCAACGTGGCCAGTGGTGCATTTCATCTGAACCTGAGCCCCCCACATCTCACTTCCGGGTTGGAGAGTGAAGTGGAGGGGACCCAAAGCTGGTACTGGCTCGGGGAGGAGAGGCCACAAGCTCCCTGTGGCTTGATCCACTGTTCTGTGCACACAGCCGACTGCTGACTGTTGTGAAGGGGAGGGCTGCCTTTGCACACTCACAAGACCAGCTCTTCCTACTTACACCTCTACCTTGTTCCATTTCTCTGCAGGCATTTGTTCTGTGCTCACAACCCATGAACAGTCATTGCTAAGTACTTACTGAGACCCAGGCGCTGTGTGAGCCACTGAGGAAGATTGAAGAGGGGCCTGCCCAACTGCTGTTCTCTGTTCCCCAGATTATGGTGAGAGACAAGATTCTCATACAACGAGCCACTAACTTCAACAGCACCTTCTCTGGTTGGTAAGCCACCTCTGCCCCCCTCCCCTCGGTGTCCTGTGTCCTAGAGCTTCTCGCTGTGACTGGTAATTGACAATTTACTTGTCTACTTCCTCCACTGAAGCACAGCTCCAAGGAGGCCAGGACCTCAAACAGTCAAATACCAAACTGTCTGAGGCTGATAACAAGGGTGACAGGAGTTGGGAGAGGGAAGACAGTATTCCCTGAAGCCATTCATAAACAACGTGGAACTCAAGACTGGGCTTGAGCAAGGTTTATTTACTTGAGGAGTTGAGAAATGGCATTCCGGAAGGATAACTTCATATGCAGAGATAGGAGACAGGATTGCAAATGTTGTGTTCACAAGAGGTAAGACGAATGAGAAGAGAGTTTAGAGAACCAGGCAGGATTAGAAGGATGGGCCTGGACAGTCGGGCGTTTGAATGTGGACCTGTCTTGTGGATGGGTAACAGCACCCTGAATCGGAGCACCCTGTGCTTCTGAGCGTGGTGAAACCTGCGGTTACTTCAGTGAGTCTGTGAAGGTGTGGTTGGCCCCACTTGGTTTTGCACTTCACCTTTGATCTCTCCTGCTCTACTAGGAGTACTTCAGTTTCCTGAGAACTGCCGTTCTCCTTGTGTGGCACAGTGAGTGACATTACCTCTTCCTCTAGGTTCAGGGATGGGTGGACGTGTGAACCAGATCCAGCCAATAAGAGTATTGGGAAGCATTTCACAGATACAGCCAGGGACTGTTGTTGGAACTGTTACCTTTCTTCTCTGATTGCTAAATTAGTGAGATGTAAGCCTGGAGCTTTCTGACATTATCCTGATGCTGCAGGGTTAAGAGTCTATCCGAGAATTAAACCAGCGCAGAGGAAAGCAAAGACAGAGGGATGAAAGAGCCATCTGATGACATCATCTGAGCACCTGGATCCAGCTGAGCCTGAAGTAGCAACTATTTCTGAGCTCGTCAGTTATTAGCTAGTTTTAGTTAGTTTCCTGACACTTGCAACCAAAGGAGTCCTGATTAAAGAATACACAGTAGTAGGTGGGATGGCTTAGAGTGGAGGACACGAGAGTCAGAGTGCTCACACAAGCAGGTTGTGGTTGGAACTCAGACGTGATGCATTCAGGAGCTATCTATGGAGGTAAAAAATAAAGAGAAAGGAGGTGAGTCAAGAAGTAAGAAGGAACTATTTAATCTTTTCCTCTCTTTGAAAGTTGTACAAGCACTGTCCAATGATTTTTTATCGCCTCTTCTCTCATGGCGCCCTTTGCGTGCTCTCTTTCATTTGGTTTTGACAACTGAGTGAGGCATGTGAATCAGGTATTCTTGTCCCCATTTTATAGCATGAAGAGGTTAAAGGACTTGCCGAAGGTCACATGGGAACTCAGGCCTGATTCTAATTCTCCAGCTCATGCTAGATGGACTCTCGTTTGCTTGCATATAGTATAGACAAAAGTCACCAGCCACTGTCTGTCTGTCATCTTAGAGTGGAGGCACACTGTCCCCTCCCCCTCCCCATGGCCCAGGCGTCTCTGATTATGGACATGGAGAGAGAGTAGGAGTTCTTACTGAGGAAAGGCCTGGGAGCCCATGACCCCCTTCATCAAAAATAAAGTCTGCCTGAGTCTCCTGGTTCTAAATAGAAGAAAATGTAGATTTGGGGCAGAACCAAAGGGAAAGGGATTTCCCTTGGCAAATTATTTGCAATTTGTGGATTGGAGCTGACCCAGCTCCAATTCCCACGTCATCGAGAGTGCTAAAATGTGACCAGCTCATTAAAGAACCAGAGCTGGAGGCAATCCTCCCACGGGGCTCAACAGAACAGGAGCACAGTTGAAACCCACGAGCTTTCTCCTCCTCCGTGACTCATGTCCAGGAGCTGTCTGGATGCTCACCCTTGGGTTATATGTTCCCTCTCAGGCAGCACTTCCTGTGCTGTAGAGATTAGAGCAAGCACATTTACGATTGGTTCATGTTTTTCCTTAGGCATTCGTATAGTTGACCCTTGAACAACACAGATTTGAACTAGGCAGGTCCACTTGTACGTGGGTTTTTTTTCCAATAAATATGTACAGTACTGGAAATGTATTTTCTCTCCCTTGTGGTTTTCTTTCTTTTTTTTTTTCTTGTGGTTTTCTTAACATTTTTCTCCAGTTCACTTATTGTAAGAATGTAGTATATAATACATATAACATACAAAATGTGTGTTGACTATTTATGCTATTAGTAAGACTTCTGGTCAACAGTAGGCTATTGATTAGTAGTTAAGCTTTGGGGAATGTGAAGTTATACACAGATTTTTGACTGCATGGTGGGGGGTTCTGCACCCCTAACCCCTGCATTGTTCACCGGTCATCTTTATACTTAAATGAGTAGTCTCCAGACTACAGCATGCACTGAGTACATGTTCTTAAGTGCTACTGTCAGAGATTCTGAGTTATACGGGGCCTGGTGTCTTTTTTCATATGCACCCCAGGTGATTCTGAAGCAGGTGGTCCAGGGGCCACAGTCTAAAGGACAGTGATGTAAATGACAAATGCATGAGCTGTAGTGGCCCTTTCATCACAGGTTTAACGATGCCGCTGTCATTGGCGCGCGTCCCAGATCCAACATTTCCTTTTGTACTCTCATCGTCCATTCCTGGCATAATTTGAAGGACATAATGAAGCCTTTCCTGAGTAGGAGTATCTCTGAGGAGCTGCTGAATCTAGAGTTCTAAGCATTTATCTTTTCCAGTACTCCTTTAAAATCATGAACTACTCATGGAGAATAGAGCTTTGTGTTCTTTTTTTTTTTTTTTTAAATTTTTTAAAAAGGAAAACTCCCCAGTGGCATACCTACAGCCTGTTAGAGTCCAACGCAGCTCCTCTGTCTCCACGGTCTAGACTACCAGAGCCCTGGGGGCTCCCCCATCATTTCCTCTGTGCCCATCCCTGTACCTGAGAAAGGTTTGTAAACAGCTTCATGGGAGTTTTTTCCTTCCTCGGGGCACCTCTATTAGCAAAACCCTAAAGAAAATCAATGAATTCCTATTTCCACATCCACTTGATGTGTCATCAACCTTCCCAAATTAACCAGTGGGGGAGGTGGTCCACGGCCCTCCACAATAAGATTGACTGCATATGAAGTGAGTCTGAAAATTCCATTTATTAAAACAAATGAATGGTCCACGTGGGGTGAAAATGTGCACATCACATTCAGGTCTTCCTGCTTTAACATTTCTGTACTTCCTCTCTCTGAAAGACACTTTCCATAGGTCTTATATAGCAACAACATGAACAGTTTTGGGGCTGGGAAAACATTAATGCATATATGTAACAATTCACCATTGCTAGGAGCAACTAGAAACGAATATTTTAAAAAGAGAGAGTACAAAAATTCCTTAACACAGCATGCTTGATTCTCAAGATTCCATTAGTGAATGAGCATATGAAGAAATGGTTTTTGTTTTTTCCTTGGTCAGCAATCTCTTTCAAATATTGTTAGCAAATTAGCCTCAGATCAAAGTACTTATTTACAACCTCTGATTTAAATAAAACAGTATTTGTTTTAAAAGGTGAAAAAAAAATGAAGCTGGAGTTAATATTGAGAATAACGCAATTTTTAAAAATATGAAGGTTATTGTTATTATTTACTAATTCTATGTCAGATCTCATTACCACTCAATACATTATGCACAGAAATTAGGGACTTTAGTAATTAAAATAAGTTTCCCCTTAAGATAAGATTACGCTGGTGAAAATGATTGTTGAATCTCTAAAAGAATTGAAACTTTTTAGAGGCATAAGTAATCATAAGATTTTCCCCCTTAATAAGTGAAATTATCAACAAGCTAAACTCATATAAAGACCCTTGTATTGTAATTCCATACTGTAGGACATGAAATTGTGAAAAAGCCAAAACATTTTCCTTAAACTTAATTGAGATGGGCTGTATGTTTACTACCTTCTCTATGCTTTTACAAACGAGGTCACAAGAAGTTTGGAACTCCCTTAACTTTTAGTCACCAGAGCTGTATTGTGATGCTTCCTAAAGTTTTCATTCCATTTTCATTGTCCCAAAGATCTAGATTAACATGAAAATAGAGAATCCTTCTGAGAAAAATAAATGGTGTGAATTATGAAAGTCATCAGGGTCTTATAATGATGCCCTTAATCACCACCAAAAAGTGCTTATTCATGGCTGTTTTTATGTGACCACACGTTCGATTCATATTTTGGCTCATATCAAAATGGACATGGTTTTAGCTAAGTCCGCAGCATCGCTAAGCTGATGGTACAACAGTGTAGTTCAAGACATGCTCTGCCATGGTTTTTCCTTCTAAGTCTTCATCTGTGTCCTACTGACTGTAACAAAATCCCAAGGTTTGAATGGACGTATCTGGTTATAGAAGTGCATTCATTCCTTTCACAAATATTTCAGTATTCTCCTTGCTTTACCCCAGGTGTGAGCTGTAATTGGATGCATTTATTCTTTTACCAGCATGCCCATAAACAGGAACTAAGGAAAATATTTACCAAGTCTGTTTCATAATCTATCTTGGCATATTAAGTCTTTTTGTCTTTTCCTTTAAAAAAATGGGGGTAAGGAAAGAGAGGAAAATAAAATTAATTTGGAAATGGCCTTTGGGATTTTGAAGCAAACAAGCTATGGCAAAGGCTTCCAGTGCCTCCCATCGCTGACGGAGACTAGAGCTGCCATGAAAAGTCACTGTCCATGAGTGTCACCTCTTGGGAAGAGAGGGCTCTCGCTGCAAGGAAGTTGTAAATAAAGTCTGAGAGACTCTAACAAACAAGATGGAGAACAAAAACACAGGAAAGATTCTAGTGGAAAGATAGGTGAATGACACCCAAAGACCATCTCAGCGGAAAAAAGAGCCCAACCCCCTCTGGTGGAGGGGCCCTTGGGGGCCACGCCTGCCCCCTTCTCCCAGGCAGGCGAAGAGCTGGGATTCTGAGAATGAGTTTTCTCTGGTGCCATGGGTTCATTTCTTCCAATACTTGGAAAAACAAAAAAAAAATAAAAACCAAAACCAAACAAACAGAAAAAGGGGCCACATTTTTCTTAAGAGCACAGAAAAGGTTCTTTCGATCTAGAATTTATGTGATTTGGGGAAAGGAGGAATTTGCTCTTTGTGACGAAAGCACCTCCCAGCTCATGGTGGAGCCTTACCTCTCTCACTTGGCGGTGCCTGTGAGGCATGGATACCAGATAAAACCCAAATGCTTTGGATTCTGGAAATCAGATTGAAGAGGCATTATACCACTGATAACTAGGAGGTATTTTAGGCGTGGCTAAGGCGCTGAAGTAATCTCGATTTTCAAGATACTGAGTTTTTTCCTTCCCAGCTTCTTTTCTCTCTCATTCCTTTTTCAATCTCTAGAGTAAAACAACAAAACTTCTGAGTGGATGCAACATAGGGACATGTTCATGCAAGAGTATTCAAAAACTGTCACAAATATATGAAAGCACCAGTCACGACACATGATTTACTTTTACTTGCAGAATCAAAGCTATCATGTACAAATGTTAGGAATAGCGGTAAGAGAACACAGACAACCGGCATTGTTTTTGTTACTACCATGAGGATAAACCACGGGGAATATCTCCCTAAACATTTTGGGTGCTCATCCTTGGAGTTCAGTCTCAGAGACAAGTCCAGCCTTCTCTCTGTACTACTTTAATGGGGAGGGGGCTAGAGGGAGGGTTGGGGAGAAAGGGAAAACGAAGGCACAAAGACTAGACATCAATGCCATTAAACCGAACCGCAGTTACACTTGGACAACTCAGTTGATCAAAGGGTATTCTAAAGGCAATATTCATTCCGAAAAGTTCATACATATCTTAGTTCAGTACAGCGGTCTGTTTGAATTTTTATTTTTTAAATATGAAGCGGAAACAGAAGGTTTGGGGAGGGACAGCAGAAAAGGAATGACACGAATTTTATCTTTACATAGTCCCCTCCTCCAGGCAGTTCTGCAGGTATCAGAGCTCTTAACTCAGGGTGTGGATTGACTTTCATTGTCATAAAGGGGACCAGTTCTTTAAACATGCATAGCCTGGAGTTCCCAGGATGGTTCTCCTCCCTCTATTTAAATGCTGTGGACTAGAAAGGTGCCCACTTTGCTAAAAACTCTACATCAGTGTCCCAGGAGCCCTGAGGCTCTTTAGGCTCCTTTCGAAGACTTAAAGGATGGCACAGAAAAACTTCTTCTCCCTAAATGGGTTCTCTGAAGCCGGAACAGGGGTCAGGAGGGGATCTTCCTTGGCATGAGCTTCACAGTAGGCCATCAAGTCTGCAGCTGCCTTGGATACCTGGAAAGGAAGACAACAACCAAAACTTTAGATGAAGCCTCCATGCAGGTGCAGTCAGTCAAGGCCCAGGCTCTGGTGTCCAACTTCTCTTGAGAATTCAGGTTCAAATCCTAACCCCACCACTTACTAGCTCAAGTGAGAGTGAAGCAAGATACTTAACCTCCATCTGCAAAGAAGGGAGTTGATGGTGTTGTCACAGGATTGCTGCAAGCAGGTCCAGGACCAGGGTGAGGGGAATAGGCACTTAGGGCGTAAAACTGAAGGAGATGCATGTAGTCGGGGTCTTGCAAGTACCAGCTCTGCATCTGTACAGCCCTGAGAGTGGGTTATCCAATTTATTGGCATTTAATTGTTCATGGTATTCTCTTATGATCCTTTTTACATGGTATTTGTGTGGTGTCAGTCATAATATCTCTTCTTTCATTTCTGATTTTACTTATTTGAATCTTTCTTTTATTAGTCTAGCTAAAGGTTTGTCCATTTTGTTTAGGTTTTCAAAAATCAGCTCTTTGTTTCATTGATCTTTTGTATTGTTTTTCTGGGTTCTATTTCATTGGTTTCTGCTCTGATCTTTGTTATTTCTGTTCTTTTTGCTAGTTTTGTGCATAATCTGTTTTTACAAAGCTTCTGGAGGTATAAGGTTAGATTATTTTAGATCTTTTTTTCCCCTTAATGTTGGCATTTATCGCTATAAATTTTCCTCTTAGAATTGCTTTTGCTGCATACCATACATTTTGGTATGTTGTTTACCTTTTTTTGTTTATTTCAAGATTTTTTTTTTTATTTTCCTCTTTATTTCTTCTTGATCCACTGGCTGGTTGCTCAGGAGGGTATTGTTTAATTTCCACATACTTGGGGGTTTTCCCGTTTTTCTCCAGTTATTGATCGCTAGTTTCATACCACTATGGTTAGAAAAGATTCTTGGTATGATTTCAACCTTCTTTAATTTGCTAAGACTTTTTTGTGATCTATTATTTAACCTATCCTGGAGGATGTTTCATGCGTACTTGAGAAGAATGTGCATTCTGCTGCTGTTGGATGAGATGTTCTGTATATGTTGGTTAGGTTCATTTGCTCTAATGAATAGTGAAGGTGAAGTCCAACATTTCCTCTAATTTTCTGTCTGGGTGCCTGTCCATAGTTAAAAGTGGGTACTGAAGTCCCACACTATTATGGTATTGTTGTCTATCTTCTCCTTTAGGCCTGTGAATATTTGCTTACTATATTTAGGTGCTCCAATATTGGGTACATTCATATTTATGATTGTTATATCCTCTTAATGATGAACCGACCCCTTATTATTACACAATCACCTTTTTTGTCTCTTGTTACAGTTTTTGGCTTAAAGTCTCACTCTTTAATAGACATTATACTGCTTATGAAATATTTTTATTGTTTGTATTTTGTTCCAGAGATTAACTTAAGTTTTCTCTTTTGATCTATATAATAATCCTGAAGTAGAAACTATTATCCTCCTTTTAAAAATTAAATATTAAGGCTCTGCACTTTGCATATGCCATATAGCAAAGTACACATCAGAAAAAGAACTTGAACCCTTATGTTTTGCCATTAAGCCACAGCCACCCACATACAAACTACTCAAACACAGGGCTAGTTCTAAAGGTTGATTAAAATTCCTTGTGCACCTTTATGAAATGCTACTATGACAGAACGAAAGGCAACATCCTGTTCTTGTTTTAGCTCCTCTAAATAAAAGCAAAGGACAGACTTTCAGAATCTCGATTACTTTTTTTTGTGCCTTTCATGGTTTGATCCATAGTCATTATTGCACCAAACAGGAGCTCAGCTGAGACTGGACAACAGTAATATCTGAAACTCACTTGTTAAGAAGAGATCCGGCACCATCATCACTCATTTGGGTTGCTCCCACACAAATATGTGGCAGGAGTTCTCAATCTCATTGTGAAACTGAAAAGTGTCATTCTGGGAAAAATTAATAGCTTAGAATTTCTAATTTCTTATATTTGAACACTTGACTCTAGGTGATTTCCTTGTGAAAATACATTATGCGTTTTACCTTGTTTCCTTAACTAGATTGCAATCTCCTGTGTGTGGCAGTCAAAAACAATGCCAGAGTCCTGGCAGCAATTAAAATAATTGCTTATATTTACCTGTCCTTGCTATGTGTCAGAACTGTTCTAACCACTTTACAGTATCTCATTTACTTCCAAAACAATATTATAGGTCACGCTATTATTATCCTCATCTTTAGTATGTAAAGTTGAGGCTTCATTAGGTGTTTGCCCTCCATCTCACAGCTCATGAGCGGCCGAGTCACGGGTCTCTGTGTTCCTGACTTAATCTTTATGAATGTGCTTCCTTCCTAACCCGTAGCTGTCCTCCTTGTTGCTTACCTTACGATGATTCACAGCAATAGTCTGCCTGGCAAATCTTGCTTTCTGACGATTCCTTTTAACATTTTGTACACAGTTTCTTTTACACTTTACAACTCTAGGTCTACTTTTTCCATAAAGATTTCCCCAATAACTCTAGCTAGCCTCTCCCTTTACTGTCCCATTGATTCTTCCCAAATATCTCAAATTTGTCTTCTATTGTCATCTCTGTTACTATTCTCCTAGTTCAGGCCTCTACCTTTTTCTCCACGATTACGGAAATAACCTCGTAAGTTAAAAATTCCCAAGGGATCTGCTGCAGACTGAATGCGTCTCCCCAAAACCATATGTTGAAATGTCGATCACTGATGTGATGGTATTTGGAGGTGGGGGTCTTTGGGAGGTGATTAAGCCATGAAAGCAGAGCCCCTGTAAACAAGATTCGCGGCCTCCTAAAAGAGGCCCCAGAGAGCTTCGCTGCCTCTTCCTCCATGTAAAGTTATAGTGAGGACACGGCCTTCTACACCAGGCAGCAGGCCCTCACCAGACACCAAGTGTGCCAACACCTTGACTGAGGACTTCTAGCTGCTAGAACTCTGAGAAATAAATTTCTGTGTATACGCCATGTAGTCTATGGTATTGTGTAATAGCAGCTCAA
The DNA here is from genome assembly GCA_004027735.1 of Carollia perspicillata. Lineage (NCBI taxonomy): Eukaryota > Metazoa > Chordata > Mammalia > Chiroptera > Phyllostomidae > Carollia > Carollia perspicillata. The sequence continues at coordinate 18,030 of PVKM010028683.1, forward strand.
ATGGACTAACACAGGATCCATGGGTAGAATTCAGGGGTAGTCTATGAACTTCAATGATTAAAAATAATTACATCTTTATTTTCACTAACCTCAATGAAAATTTAGCATTTCTTTCCATT
>PVKM010028684.1:0-18179 GCA_004027735.1 Carollia perspicillata
GTAAACCTAATGACAACAAAGTTTGAAATTTACATTCTTATACCAAATAATATTTTTTATATCAAAATACATTATCTTTCAAATTATCAGAGAACTAACTGTGAAATGCTTCTAAACACATTGAGATGTCTTTTTAAGACTTCTCTACTTAGAATACTTACATTTTTACCCTAAAAATTTACACATACCTATCAATCACCTATATAAAAAGAAATTTTTTCTTTTCATTAAAGCATAAAGTGATAGGAAATACACATTAAAATATTACATTATTCATATATATCATTAGTCAATGAAATTCAGTAAATCAGTGTCATTTAACTGAGAAAATGATTGTTAGAATTGTAAAAGCAGTAAAGGAGAAGAATGGGATTATTATGGAGTTTTTTAATAATTTTTAAAAATTTTTCAATTGCAGTTGACATACATTATTATATTTGTTTCAGGTGTATTCCTCAGAGACTAGACATTATATAACTTACTAAGTGATCATCCCAATAAGTTGCACCCATCTGACACCAAACAAAGTTATTAGAATGTTGCTGCCTACACTCCCTGTGCTGTTACGTCCCCATGACTATTCTGTAACAACCAGTTTGTACTTCTTAACTCCTTCACTTTTTACACCCAACCCTCAACCCTCCAATCTGGCAACCCTCAATATGCTCTCTGTATTGATGAGTCTATTTTTATTCTGCTCGTTCATTTTGCTTTTCTCTATTGAGTTCATAGATACGTATTTATTACCATGTTGTTGCTCATATTTTTTATCTTTTTTCATCTTCTTCTTCTTAAAGAAGACCCTTTCACATTTCATATAACACTGGTTTGGTGGCAATGAATTCTAGCTTTTTCTTGTCTGGGAAGCTCTTTATTTATTTCATTTCATATGCACTTATTAAATACCTGAACACAAGTGAACTTAACATTCCAAGATTTGAATTATTTCTAAGGTGGAAGATTCTTGGAAAACAACTGAATTTGTCATTCTCCCTCACCGTGACACCAAAGATGTATTTATCTTAGGCGGCACAGACGACATACAGGTAGGTAACTGGATTATTAAGACTTATGGTGAAGGTTCTGGCCAGACCTTGTCCCAAATCTCTTATGGGAAATTATGATGAACAAATGAAATATGAGAATTACTAAATAAGAAAAATTTAATCGGGAAGGCAAAATATGAGTATGAATAGTTGACAAAAATGCTTATACATGAAATATTTAGCAAAGCAATAAAAATGGCGTACATATGTAGGAATATAATCCTGTAGTTGATAACTGTTGGGGAATTTATAAAAGCAAAGAGATCATTAATGGCAGAAATGATCAAAGCATCCTTCCTTGATCAGCTAAGACATGCTGGACCTTAAAGGGTAAAGAGGATTTGATAGACATAGATGAGAATAAAGGACATTTCAAACCATTTAAATGAGGCAAAGAGCCCTGGCTGGTATGGCTCAGTGGATTGAGTGCCGGCCTGCAAACCAAAGGGTCACTGGTTCTATTCCCAGTCAGGTTGTGGGCCAGGTCCCCAGCAGGGGTTGCTTGAGAGGCAACCACACTTTGATGTTTCTCTCCCTCTCTTTCTCCTTCCCTTCCCCTCTGTCTAAAAATAAATAAATAAAATCTTTTTTTAAAATGAGGCAAAGAAACATGAATGAGTATGTCAGGTTTATAGCACATTAAGAAGCTAAATTCACTTGAATTTTTTTGAGATTAGGAATATATATCCATGCTCTATAAATAACAAAAGAAGGTAAGTCTAACCTGTGTGTTGGAATATTCTTAGTGACTTAAAATCCAAAGACACATTTATTTAGCAAAGGCATCTAGTTCTTACAGCTCAATTTAAAAAGCAAAGTGATGCAGACTCCGACCAGTGGGGTCTGTGTGTTGTGGATACAATGAACAAATTCACACAGACTACGGAAGTCCTGTGGAGAAAAAGGGACGGCGTGGCCACTCTCTGAGTGAGAGAGTGCCCCGACCCTTCCCTGGACAAGCTTTTATTGCTTTTCTGTGCACATTACATCGATGATGGTCCTAATTTGCTATGCTCGGGTTTCTTTTCAGTGATTACCTTTTACAGATAACAAAAGAAAGGATGTTGCCGGTTACTTCAGAAAAAAGGATGTTGCAAATGCAAGGGGGAAAGTGGTTGAACTGGTTACACTCCATCTTTGGGAGGTTTAGCACAGGCTTTAGGAAGTTACTTTAAAGATATGCAGTAAACATTTGCTGCCTCAGTTCAGGGTGAGGGAGTTTTAGCAAAAGCAAGTCTCATAGCAGCCCAGGTACAATGCAGGCCTGGTTCCCCGTGGGAAACCCGATCTGTGGGCCTGCCTCCTGCATGCCACCTTGCTCCCTTTGGCTTCCTGAATGAGGGGCTGGGTTACATTCGCCACTGCCATGCAGATCAGTTCCCTATAGCAAAGCCCTGGTGTATAGGGTGTATCCAGGCCAGAACTGGAGATGAAATGGCTTTGCCAGGTATAGGTGGGCGGAGCAAGATCATATGTCAGTCTGAGCAGTGGATGGGAGAGTACATTCAAGGTGAAAGTCAGTCAGTATAAGGCTAAGTGATGCTAGGCGATGGAGCTTCTGCTCTCAAGAAGTTTATAATTTAAATAGCAATTGGAATCCTTTAGATTACCAGATACATTTTTTTAAAAATGCATATGTTCTGTGAGGGTTGCTATAGTGTAAGATGGAGGAGGGATGGGAGGTAGAGGAAAAACTGTCTGTAATCATTAGGAGCTTAATATGAGTGAATTCAATTTCCCTCTTCCTGAAGGTACTTGAAGGAAAGTGATGTTTCATTGGATAGAAAAGACAGCTAATTGTGCTGTCTTTTGCTAGTTTCGAGTACTTTTGGGAAATAAAGGCCTGGATGACCAAATAATGTAAAGAAGTTAGCAGATACTCTAAAATAGGGAGAGACAGAGAAGAGTGTTGAACAAAACAAAAACTTGTGCCATACATAAATACAGGAAAAACCGAGATTTAGCAGTCAGGCATCCTTTATGACATTTGAGAGAACATGACACTGGGTGGTAAGCCGTAGAAGCCATAGTAAGTGGGGTGTGGAAGGGAATTGTGTGGGGAGGAACCAGTAGGAAGGGCAAAGTTATTCATTCAAGAAGCTGAATTTCAAATGGACTCTTGGAACTAAATATCTGTAATTAACTTTGACGGCACAAACATACGATGTTGCATTATTTTCCTTTTTTTTTTCTCTAAAGGTCCTTCTTGACGACAGTACCATCAACATTGCAACCATTGCCTCGTCACGTTATGTCGGTCCACTGAAAACTCGAGTGGATGACTGGCAGAAACAACTTGCTTTATTTAATCAAACACTGGTGAGTAAGGAAAATTTCAGTTCAGGGACTCAGAGAACTGGAGAGCCACTGGACCTTAGAGATCAGTTGTTTAATCATTTAAATATTGTGTAGCTTAGCTGTCGTATTTAATTGATGATGTCTTACTATGTTCAGAATGTAAGGAAAATACAAATATATTGAGCTCTTCTTTAAAAGATTACCCCATCACCTTCTATTAGTCATAATTGCTGTGAAACAAAATAGCACAAACTTAGTGACATAAAACAATATACATTTCTTATACCCCTGTCTCTGTGGGTCACTAGTTCAGTTGTGCCTTAACTGGGTCTCCTACGCAAGGTCTCACCAGGGTTCCATGAAGAGGTGCTCCAGGACTGGGTTCTCATCAGAGGTTCAGCTAAGGAGGGTTCCACTTTTAAACTCACTCAGGTTGTTGGCTGAAATTATTTCCTTGCAACTCTTGGACTACGGCCTTTAACTTCTTGCCAGCTGTCATCTGGAGGCCATCCTCAACCCCTACATGTCATCCACAGTTGCTTCTTTGTTTTTCCCAATGTGGACTTTCCCCAATGTGACAACTTGCTTCATCAATCTAGCAAGGAAGAGAAAGCCTTTGGCAAGACTAAAGTACACATAATTGTGTATATCCCGTTAGCTTTGCCATAGTCTACATGGGTGGAAGCAAGCACCCAATACACAAGGGGAGAGGATCACATAAGGGTGAGAACACCACATCCTGGGGGCCACCTTGAGAGTCTGGCCACAACAACCTCATACTTACTGGGAAATCACTCACTGTTGCTGGTAGTCTTCTTGGTAGCTTTCCTTGTGGCACACACATCCTTTTCATTTTATTCTACCTCAGATTATCCCACAGCAAAACAGAGACTCATACTGATCCCACTTTGTTCCCATCCAACCTTTTTCTTAAACTTCAGATTTTTAGATTGATTTAATTACATTTAGGTTTCCATACATTCTAACATGAAGATTGATCTGTGAAATAATAAATACACTAGTAGGAAAAAACGATTTGTTCCAACTTTGTTTCATAGAGATCTTTTTCAGGAGTTTCTCCACTTTAACACTTTATAAACTGACCCCTGTCCAGCCTTCTGTACTGATGGCTGAGCCCTATGAAGGCAAAGACTATAAGTCAAAGAAAACGACATGTTTTTATAGGAGATCCTTAAAAGAATCCAGTGCTGAGGAGTGGAGACTTCTCAGAGAATAGACAGTGTGAGAGCTGAGATAAAGCAGGGAGTGACTGCGACATTGAGGCTTACGTGTAGCCCCCACATCCAGAGGAAGGAATAAGAAACTTTTTCCTGGCTCTTGGGCAGGAGACACAGAGAAGGGTGAGGTCTAGCCTTTGGTTCGGACACCGCATTTCCGGTTTCTTTGGTAATAGTGATTGTCTCTAAGAGGAGAAGCAACGAGTGATGTTCTTCTTCCTCCTGTTCATGTATTTGCCACATGTATTGTCATAAGCACTTTTTCGATTGAAGAAAATGAATCATATTTCTTTTTTAAAAAGGAGAGAGGGAAGAATCGACATATAATTGAAAAATTGTTCTTGATAACTTTCTATACAGGGTGAGGCAAAAGTATGTTTATAGCTGTTCATAAGGAAAAAATAATACAAAAATTAATAAATAATTCAAGAATAAACTGTTTCACGTAGTCACAACTGTAAACCTACCTTTGTGGGACCCTGTATTTGGAAATTGTCACTAAACTCACCACTTCTCAACCCTTCATTTCTTTCAATAAGAATCTTGCCGCTGGCCCCCTACCCCTAAATGTCTCCTGTGGGCATATTAATTCTCTTTCCGTGGGTGCATTCTGATTACCACACAGCAGATTCATTATAACTCTACTCAGTAGAAAACGGGTTGAAATCAGGCTGAGGTGAGTCTTGGACCCTTTAAGGAGGTTTTATTCAATGGACCTATAAGAAGACCCCAAAGGGAAAAGACAGTGAATCTCCACATAATTACTTTAAATGTAACTGAATGTTTCAAATTTGGGGTTAAAATTCTATAATGTCCGTGTTATTCTCCTAGGAGGAGTGGCTGAACTGCCAGAGAAACTGGCTGTACCTGGAAAGTATTTTTAATGCTCCAGATATTCAGAGGCAGCTGCCTGCAGAGGCCAAGATGTTCCTTCAGGTGGACAAGTCCTGGAAAGAGATCATGAGGAAGGTGAACCGGCTGCCGAATGCTCTTCGAGCAGCTACTCAACCAGGTATAACACAAAATTTTAAAAACAAACAAAGAGACTTTACAGTCATTTAAAGTGACTGTCACCTTTGAGAGTTTAATAATATGTGGTGCACTCACCCCTTCCTTCTCGTCAGCACTGATGACCAGGTGTGTTTGTGGCATATTTGACACTCTTGCAATATGGATCAAATATTACATCATCATCATCATCCTCTCTCAGCTTACTTTATACTTTTGTCAAGAAGAACCTGCTTATTTTGGCTCTCTTTATAATTTGGGTTGCTGCCACAGAGTGTCAGTCATGCTTCCATTTCACAATTGTGACCACACGATGTAACAGCAACTTCCCACTGACCCATTCTGCTATGCTAAAGCTCCCACAAACTTAACACCATAAAAATGTCTATACCTTTTTTAATTTACTCCTTATATCCTGTTAAACGTATTACCACCCATTGTAATTCTAATCTCAATGTTGAAATGCATCTTAATAAGTTCCATTTCTAGGGTTATGGAGTTAAACTCTCTGAGGCACCGACATGGTTATTGAACTTCATGTTTGTATCGAAGTCTCTGCAAGCTTGCCGGTCTGTGAAGGGTAGTACATAACCCATCAGAGTAAATACCCCCAGACAGCTTCCCTGCCAAGCAGCAGCAGCCTGCTGGGCTAGAATCTTTGTCCAAAGACTCTTCAACAAAAGCAGAAAGGAAAAAACTATATGGTATTATAGAATTGAAAACCTTAAAACTTTGGGGCTTCTAGTCCCCTGTGAGCCAGAAAGTGCATCAGTCCAAACTGCTTCTGTCATCACAGCCTCTTCTCTGCCTCCGACCCTCCTGCCTTCCCTCTTGTAAGGACCCCCGTGATCACACTGGGTCCACGAGCTTGTCCACAATCATCTCCCCCTCCCATGACCCTTAATTTAATCACATCTGTCAAGTCCCTTTTTCCATATCAACTAGCATCTTGTCAGGTTCTGGGGATCGGGACATGGACATCTCTGAGAGACCTTTGCTCTGCCCACCATATCCACTTAGTGTGTGAATTCAAATCTTTTGCTGCAAAAATGTGTTTGGTTACTGAGTGCTGTCCTAGCTCCTCCTAGACTTATTATGTAACTTTTGAAATGTAAAAAAATCTGATTCCAAAATACACCTAGTCCTAGGGATTTCAGATAAAGAAGTGTGAACCTGTATGAATCATTTCAGGTGATGCTAAAGTTATGGATAAAAACTAAGCAAGGTAAAGGGAATAAAGAGTGGCCGTGTGTGTGTGAGAGAGAGAAAGAAAGAGATGGAAAGCCTTTCTGATAGAGTTGGTTTTGAACAGAAATCTGTAGGAATGAGGACATGAGAGTGTTCGAGGGTGGGAGTATTGTTAAAGGCAGAGGAAAGAACACAGACAGAGACTCTGAGGTAAAAGTGCACTTAGCACGCACAGTTGTTGGAAAGGAAGCCAGTGTGGGTTGAAGTCGAGTGCACAGGAAGAAGGGGTTATGACATAAAGCCAGACAGGTATGCCTGGGTGGGGGCTAGGGATTGGAGTGGGTCACTGATCCCATCCTTTGGGACCGTGGAAAAGACAGGGTTGGATTCTTGGATGGGGGGTAAGCCAAGCACTGTGATAGGCACCAAAACTTCAAAGTTAAGTAAGGCATGAATGTTGCTCCTTAAGGTGCTAGAGTTTAGTGATAAAGAAGTAGAATCCCATGGCCACAATTTCAGCATCTAAAGATGGCAGAGGAAACAGGAAACATGAATAAGAAAGTTCAGAGAATGGCTGCGTCTGGAGGGTCAAAAAGACAACTGTTGGCTTTGGTTTGTGTACCCTCAGCCCACCAAAAGGGAGGATGCTAGCTAAAAATGTTTCAAGTTAAATTCTTGTTCAACTATGGTAAATGTTAAAATTAATATTAATTACCCTAATACTTAACATTCTTAGCCAACCTCACAAATCTTAATTTATTAGATTGTTTTTACTGAATAAAACAAAAAGCTTTAAAAATATTAATGTAGTATTTTATTTCCACTTAAAATTCTATTCTCTATTTATTTTAATGTAATTTTACCAGTCCCTTTTTTTCAATGAACAGGACTTCTGGAGACTTTTCAAAACAATAACGCATTACTGGACCAAATTCAGAAGTGTCTGGAGTCATATTTAGAATCAAAAAGAGTTATCTTCCCAAGGTAAGTTTACAAAGCAACCTACGATATTTTTGAGTAGTTAAAACTATCCATTAATTTAAAAGGATATACTTACAAACAAACCATAACCTCAAAATATCAGGGAATCAAAGAGAAAAACAAGAAAGGCATTTGAAAATGGCCATCCAGCTAGTACCTTGATGAGGGAGCATAAATGTCAAGGTGAGGTACAATATCAAGGTGAGGTAAAGGTTTAAGTGGGTAAATACTCAAGGTGCTGGAAGGGTTCTTGGTCACAACTTTGCCCCACTGATGAGTGTGTCATATATGTACACACATGTGTCCACAGATATGTATGTGAAAAGTTGGAGACCTGTGTTGCCTGAGCAGGTTTCTTTAAGTTGATTGATGGTCTAAGAATGTCACTATAGAAGTTGCCTAAGAAGTTTTTTCACAAATTCCAAATGAAATTTTTTACTCACCTATGCATTCTAAAAATATATCAAATGGTGGCTCAGTTGGTTAGAGCATCATCCTGTACACCAAAAGGTTGTGGGTTGGATTCCCAGTCAGGGCACATGACTAGGGTGCAGGTTTGATCCCTGGTTGGGGCACAGACGGGAGGCTACTGATTGACGTTTCTCTTTCACATTGATATTCCTCTCTCTCTCTCTTTCTCTCTCTCTCTCTCTTTCTCCCCCCACCTCCTTCCCACCTTCCCTTCTCTCTCTAAAATTAATAAACATATCTTCAAGTGAGGATTAAATAAATAAATAAATAAATAAATAAATAAATAAATAAATAAAAACAGAGCAAATGTTTTGCTCAGCACTGAAGGTACAAAGAAGAAAAGGCTGGGCCCCTGCCCTCACAGTGCTCACGGCCAACAGCTGGACCATCTTGGCGATAGGTCTGCGTGGTACAGTTGTGTAAGACTACTTGATGGTAGCAACAGCTCCCAGCTGCAGTCACTGGGGCACACTGCACCGTAACAGAGAACATTAACAACACGTTCATCTTTTACAGATTTTTCCTGTTAGCTGTTAAGGAATGGGAGTTAAGTTCTGTCTTAGAACAACCACTGAGGCAGCTGGGGTTAGGTGCTTATCTGGGTTACCTGCTTGAGAGGGGTCATGGCCGAGTAACCAGGACAGACAGATACTGTGTGTGCACAGGAAACACGGGATCCAGAGGATCTGGCTGAGTTTTAATGGAAGTAGTTGGACTTTAAAGAATCTTACGAAAGCTTACCAAAAACTTACACAAATCTAGCAAAATGGAAAAAGATGAAAGAGTTTGAGGTTTGGAACTTGTCTTTTGTCTATTGCATTCTTAAATCAGTGGTTCCCAACCTGAATCTCCGAAGGCCAAAGACATTTTTGAAATTTAAAGAAACTGCTTTTGATATGTAAAGAAATCCAGGTACAAATTTACCTATGAAAATACTGAACACCAAAAAGTATCAGTTCCTTTTTTCTCCTTTTGTTTGGAATGACATCAACTGGGTCTGCAATTTTCATTATGTCAGGAGGCTCTGTGAAGCGTCAGTTTCACTCCAATGACCTTATGGAAACTTTCTGCTAGCCGTGGGTCAAGGCAGGTCTTGGAGACGCAAGAGGAACACAACACTGCCCCTGCTCTCACAGGGCTCAAAGGCTAATCTTTACAGTTATCTGTTCCTTTAGCTGAAAACAAAGTTTAGGGACAAATTAGTTACAAGTGTATGTGTTGCTAAGGAAGCAGAACCAATAAATGCAACCAAAACATCTTCATTTGTAACTAATAATTGCCTCTGCATTTCCTCCTGGGGCTAGTTTCTTCCTGCCTTTTTACATAACATCTTGATCAAGCCCCATGAATTTTCCTGTCATTCTGAGATAATTTAAAACCTCTTGTCACCTTATCCCAAAAAATGAGCCATAATAATCAAAACTCTAAACTCCATTCAAAGTTAAAACTTCCCCCTTCCCTGCCTCAACCCTGTTGCTGGGCTGAAGGTGTTAGTGATGATGAGGATGTACGATGATCAGCTCTCCCTACTTCCTGTTCATTTTCCGAGGGCTCCAGTTTGCAGCAGGGAAGGGAGGAGGTGACGGGAGAAGCCTGACGTGGCCGGTACCCATCTGACCCCCTCTTTCCCACATGGGGCCAGTCTGGGATTCACGGGATTCCCCCAGCCCTGAGGGATTTCTCATGGGCAGCAGCTTCCTTCACAGAAATGAAGTGACTTCTCTGTCCAGGCTCTCCTCCCTCACCTTCATCCCTGGGCATCCCGGTATGCACCTTCTCTAGTTCTTTTCCTAAGGTCTTTTCCTGCCTCCGAATGGCCCTGTGGGGCAGGGTCTAAGAAAACCCCATGCAGTATCACACCAGCACGGCCCACATGCATATATTCACAAAACCAAACAAAGTTCCTGTAACCACCCCTCCATCCATCCAACAAATTATGTGTGAGGTACTAGGCTGGATTCTAGGGAAAGCACATAATATTAGCTTCACTGTAGAAGCTCAGAGCTAAGTAACACAGGCATGTGAACAAATCAGCATTATAGCAAGAACCAGCCTGTTTAATAATCTTTATGAAAAATATCTTTTATTTACCAGACACTAATTCTACATGTTTGAGATGCATCTGTGCTAATATTCACAGCGATTGTCTTTAGGGACATGAGGTGTCCCTAGAAACCCAAGACCAGTTGGCTTGGAGGTCCAGGAAATCAGCGGGTGAAGAAGAGATGTGGCTAAGGGGGGTTATCTGGTGTGCCTACATAAGGCTTTGCTTCACTCCCAAGTTATATTTTAAGTATTTTCTTTAATCCAGATTTTACTTCTTGTCGAACGATGAACTGCTGGAGATTTTGGCCCAGACACGAAATCCCCAAGCTGTGCAGCCACACTTGAGGAAATGCTTCGACTCCATCTCAAGGCTTGAATTTGCCCTCATGCCTCCTGCTGAAGGAAGAATTCCTGGTGTGGATGGAGAGCCGGAAAAAGTTTATACTAACGACATTTTGGCGATGCTGTCACCAGAGGGAGAAAGGGTGAGGTGCTTTTTGCTTTAAATTCTTTATGGGTAAACATTGTTAGCCTCCAGGGTGGAGGGTAGAGGTTTATTCACTGTCGCTCTAAGCGTCCATCGAGTGCTTCTGAGACTGGCACTCTGCTGGCTCGGCAGTTCCAGGGACAACCAAGAGGAAACCCCTGCCCTCGGAGATTTCTAGGTTAGATATAGTGGGGAAAAAAAGACATTGAAAAGCGCCACAGTAAATGCAATCACAGAGGCATGTGCTCTGTTCTGGGAAACAGAGTGGAGAACACAGAGCCATGTCTTACTCAGCTTCACAAGAGGCACAAGAGCAGACAGGTTAAGAGCTCCATTTCTACTGCCATGCCACTGGATTCTAGTCCCAACCTTTAACCTTTAATCTATAAAAAGGTAGTTAGTAACAGTGCCTAATTAATGAGGTGCTGAAGATTTTCAAGTGTTATTATATGTAATTACTTAGAGCAGTACCCAGTGCGTGCTTTGAAAGTATTAGTCGGCATTATTGGCACTGGCGTCTCCAGGGCACGGTGCCTGGCATATGGTAAACACCAAGCAAGTGGAAGTATGACCAGACGGTGGGTAACCAGGTGACTTCACACACATGGCACATAGTCACAGACACAGCCAAGGGAGATGGAGAGGAACCATGGAAGGGAGCATTCCCCAGATGAGCTGTGCATGAAATGTCAAGGGTTTCAGTCCTGTTAGAGCACAGTGGTGACTCTGCAGGAGTGAAGGAGCCCATCAACATTTCACTTGCCCTGAATTGATCTTCTTGCCAAAGAAATTGTTCATCATTAGTGCAAAAGAAGAGAGAAGGGAGGACCATGGCTGGCATCCAGGGAGAACATGAGTTTAAAGGGAGGGAAGAATAGGAAGGACAGAAGCAAGAGACCCAGACAAGCAGTCAGATCACTGGAAATTCAAGAGATAAAGGACTGAAGAGTGTCATTTGGGGTGGGCAGTTGGGAGAAAGTTGCTAACCTTTCCGACCTTAACAGGTTTAGAGGAGTGGTTGGGGCCAAAAATTCAATGTCAGCAAGTAGGAAAAGAAAGTGAAAGAATTTACATAGTGCACATAGACTCCTCTTAAAGGGAGTTGGCTCCAAAGGGAAGCAGTAAAATAAAGCAATAAGCAAAGGCAGTGAAGAGAGGTGGAGACTGAGATAACGATAGAAAGTTCCAGTATTTGTGGTCAGGCTTCAGTGTTTCCGTGGCTCAGGGTTCTGTTACGGAAGTACGGAGGACAGACAACCTGTGAGTCACACGTGAGCGGTATTCTCGTTGCTCTGCTTGTCTTCTAGGTTAGCTTGGGCAAAGGCCTGAAGGCCCGAGGCAACGTGGAGGAATGGCTCGGAAAAGTGGAGGAAGCCATGTTCACATCTTTGCGTCGCCTGTGTAAGGCCGCCATCGCCGACTATCAGGGGAAATCGAGGACAGACTGGGTGACAGCCGGCCACCCTTCACAAGTAAGAGACACCCCGTACACTTCCATCTCTGACTCCCTTTTTGGTGAGAGGCATCACATACTCAAGGGAGACGTTTCCGCGCAGGTGATCCTGACCGTTTCGCAAATTATTTGGTGCCGCGATTTGACCGAGTGTTTGGAGGTAACTGGTAATCATTTGGAGGCCCTGGAAGCTTTTGAAAAAGTCAACTTTGAGGTGAGAGTTTTCAACAGAAAGGCGCTGAACATATTGCTGTGTAAGATTCTCTGAGTGGTTTTTATTGACATGGTTAAAACAAATTCACTTTCACAAATTTAATGTTCTGACTTGACTTTATAAAGTTTTGGGGTTCTCACTAAAACCAATTATGTTCAAGTTTTCTTAGGGGCACTACCTTGGTGTTTGTGTAATATTTCTTATGAATACTAATACACACAGAAAAAAAATGATTCAAGAGGAAAATGTCAGGATTATAACTACTTGCAATATTTAAGGAGAGATTATATTTACTAGGTCCTAAATGTCTCTCTCAGAAGTTTATTTAATGTAGGAAAACCCCAGGATTTCTGCCATTTCTATTCTTAGGCTAAGATGTGCTTTTCTACTATTTTATAGAACCCTCAGGTAACTATCAATAAAACAATAAACAACGGGATGAATCTAAATGTCATTCTACAAGAATTTTTCAGCTATAGTTGGGAACTGATATTGTACGGCTAGGCCTAATCTTTAACTCCAAATTCAATTCTACTTCCAAGCAACGTTGCATCTTTGAAAGATTCACTCTTATAGTAGAAAGATGAGGGGATCCCCAGTGGAACTGAGGGTCTTCAATAGCACTTCGTGTGGAAGGGCCCAGAGAAAAGACTCCCTAAAGGGAGTCCCATCGACCTCTCTGTGGAGGTAGGTCGCTGATTATTGTTGGCAGAGGGGAAACTCAGCCCAGCAGTTCAAGTTCTTCAGGACTGAAAAGTGTCAATTGCTCTTCTTTGAAAAAGATGTAACCATTTAGGTAAGAATTAGGAGGAGCTCAACCTATCAAAAATGCTTTTATTTAATCAATCTTTGGCTTGCTTAAAATGCTCACATTTTCTGATTATCAAAAGAAAAACTACTGCCAAAATGAGGCATACTACCTTTACCTCATTTAATTTTTAGGGACAACAATCTTCTCTAGCGACGTCACCACATGGTCAGTAAGAACATGGGGCTTTTCTGAGGCAGATGTCTACTCAGGTGTCATTTTTGCCACTTCATAACTGTGCGACTGCCACCAAGTTACTTTCCATCTCTCAGTTTCCTCTGATGGAAAATGAGGGTAAACATAGCGTGTACTTCCTAAAAGTGTTATAAGAATTCAGTAAGTTAAACTGCTGGGTCACAGGATTATGGATTCTTAAAATTAGATAGTTTTGCCAGATGTCTACTCCAAATTTAATAATAAATTTAATATATGTAAGCTGATTTTTGAAAATTAATTATGATAATTTCTCTTTTCATTTGTAGAGATTAAATGCCCTGGCTGCCGTAGTTCGAGGCAGCCTTCCTAAATTACACAGAAACATCGTAACTGCCTTAATTACTATCGATGTACATGCAAGAGACATTGTCACCGAACTTGTTCAAGCCAAGGTACCTGTTTCATTTAAGTAAAATCATATATTATTTTGTGAAATTAGTGCATCTAATATGCATATCAATGTCATCACTTATGTAGGTAGAGGAAGTCGAATCCTTTGACTGGCAGAGACAGCTGCGCTACTATTGGGATATAGACCTAGATAATTGTGTGGCTAGAATGGCGCTCTCTCAGTACACTTACGGCTATGAATATTTGGGTGCATGCCCAAGATTAGTTATTACTCCTCTCACGGTAAGTTACTGATCACTCAAGTTAATGTTGAAAGAAGAGTGCTTTTTTAAAAAAGTCAAAATAGTCTGGAAAAGTTTTATCTAACATTATCTCTTGAAAGGATTTACTAGGAAATATCTTTGTGAAGTAGAGGTTTACATTAATTACATGCCTAGATCTCTGAATATATTTCAACTGCTATAAAACCTTTTGTAGAAAATAATGACCCTCCTCCTATAGAAAGGGAAGGACTGATAATTTTGTGGCTAGAGTCAGTGTCCTTCAATAATGACAGTTTATCGATTTCTTCAGGATCGCTGCTACCTGTGCCTCATGGGCGCTTTGCAGCTCGACCTGGGAGGTGCACCAGCTGGTCCTGCTGGCACTGGAAAAACCGAGACCACCAAAGACCTAGCAAAAGCTCTTGCCATCCAGTGTGTGGTCTTTAACTGCTCCGATGGTTTGGACTACAAGGTACAGTACCAGCGTCTGAACACTCACATTTAGTGTAGGGGGGCTCTGCCCACAGGGTGCCCCCCACCCCAGCTGCCATGGATGAGAATAAGTCTGCCAAGACATGATCTGCCTGGGGAGGAAGGGTGGTTGATCTCTCAAAGGAGAAGGGCCAAGAGCCTTTTCCTCAATGGGCTTTTAATGGGTTCGTTTTGCACAGGAATACAGGTAAAGTTCACTAATCATTGTCAGGCAACAAGGATCAAACTATAGATAACAAAGAACTCTGAGGGCCTATTTTGAGTCAGGGTCAGATAGCTAAAGAGCTATAACACTTCGAGGAACAAACTCACTTCCTGCTTGGACATTTATTTAATTGAGAGCATTCTAAACAAAGCAGGTTTCACAAGATTTTACATATTGTTTCTTAGGCCAGATTGCCCTAGGGAACCCACCCTTTCCAGCACAGGGCGGTACGCACCACCAGCATTGTTTCAGGCTTAAGGCATTGTCTCAGGCTTAAGTCAGGCATGGGTAGTAAGGCAGCCAAGAGATTAGGAGACTTT
The DNA here is from genome assembly GCA_004027735.1 of Carollia perspicillata. NCBI lineage: Eukaryota > Metazoa > Chordata > Mammalia > Chiroptera > Phyllostomidae > Carollia > Carollia perspicillata. The sequence continues at coordinate 15,086 of PVKM010028684.1, forward strand.
TTGCAGACAGAATGAGGACTCAGGCTATGTCAAAGCTGAGGGGCAAGGGTCCACCATCCCCTTTTGCTGTAGCCCCCCAAGTCCTTCCTTGGGGCCTCTACACGATCATGCCTGTCTTAGGTCGTTCCCCCCTTGGGGAATCTTACCCATCATTGGCTAACTGATCAAGCATTGGGAGCCAGGCAGGGTGAAGAAAAAGGAGCAGAAGCAGTGCCCCTGGCAGAGAGATAAGCTTTGTCTCCTTAGTGGCTTATGGTCTGAGGGTTGCTCACTCAGCCTTAGCCATGGGAGACTTACAGCTTCTGAAAAACCAGGCAGGGTGGTTCCCAACAATTGAGTGCTTTATGTGGCTTTCTCTATTTATAACATGACATGACTGAGGGAGAGAATGAAGTGATGGCAAAGGTGAGAAAACTAGCGGGCAAGGGACAGTTAAAGTGCAATAAATAGAGTAAAGGAGAAGAGTCAACAGAAGGCAGTCTGAGTAGTCCCGGTAGAAATCAAGGCCAGAGGAGGACTTGCCTGTTGGTGGCAACATTAAAAAGCTATCCCTGTCGTAAGCAGAAAAAAGAGAGGTGAGGTACAAGATAAAGCAGGGAAATCTAAAAACAGGAATAAGCTTACAGGAAGAGGTGAACGATTCTGAGAGTTACGTATTGAAAATGAACTATATAGGAGGTGAGAAATCATGGTAAGATTTTTCAGTATAGCAGTTCTCAAATTTTGTGATCAGAGGCCCCGTTTACACTCTTAAAAATTATTGAGACCTCATAAGCTTTCGTTTATATATGTGAGTTATGTCTTTTGAAATATTTACCATGTTAGAATTAAATCTGACATGTTCAAATACTTGTTTTAAATTAATGATAATGTATGCACTACATGTTCGCATAAACATATTGGCGGTGAAAAATAACTATGTTCCCAAACAAAAAGTTTAGTGAGAAGAGTGATATTGTTATATATTTTTGAAAAATCTCTGATGTCTGATGTTTATATTTTTAAAAAATCTCTGATGTTCATAACAGAAGCCAGCCAGATTCTCACATCTGCTTCTGCATTCGACCTGTTATTTTGGTTGAAGTATTTGAAGAAAATCTACCCTCACACAGATATGTAGCCAAAAAAGGGAGGGATATTTTACTAACTTTCAGATAATTGTTGATAGTCTTCTTTGAAACCACACCAACCCTTGACAAGGAGCAGTTTCTTAAAGATTATCAGCAATGTGGAAATTGAAACCATATTAATAACTTTTTTAGACTCTGTAGCCTCATGAGAGAATGAGAGTAAAAAGGGCAAATAACATTTTAATATTATGAAAATGCTTATACCTTACAGACCCCCTGAAAGGAACTCTGGGTTTCCAGGGGTCTCCACATGACATTTTGAAAACTGCTATATTCGCATGTTAATCCCTAATTTGGAGAGTCACGTCTCTTGAAGGGTCTAAAGGATCTTCAGAAAAAGACAAAGGCCATCTTTGTCAATATTCCAGGCAAACATGTGGCAAGAGAGGACTTCCCATTCCGCCACCCCCGCCTTATCCATACCACTGGGAAGGTGGTGGCAGGAGCTTTTTCCAGAAGCAGACACAAGAGAAAGCTACAAATCGGCCACCAGAATCCATGCAGAGATTACTGGTGGTTCGACTTGGCTTCCTGGTGGCCCTTCAGGAAGCATACATGAAGGAAACTAAAGGAGTTTCCAATGATGCCTCCAATATGTTAACACTGAGTCTCTTTTTTGGGGTAATTTTTTGTTCTTTATTTTATTTCTTATTGAGATATAATTGGCATACAACATTATGAGAGTTTCAAGTTTATAACATAATAATTTGATATATTGCAGAATGATTACTAAATTCTAATTGGTATTCCTCACCACACATAGTTACAGAATTTTTCTTCTTGTGATGAAAACTTAAAATTTACTTGAACAGTGAGTCTTAAAAATAGGGGAACTTAAATGTCATGATCAACATGGAAAACAAAGGAAGTCCCTTTTTTATGTATTAAAAGTGATTCTAAGCCCTTAGCTCACCTTGTTCAAAAATTGTCTTTCTTCCCTTCCTGGAGTCCTATGCTCACTTCAGCAAGTAACAGCTTCAAGGTCGTCAGCAAAGGGGACGCATGTCATCATTCTGATGGAGGAAAGCTTCTCCTCTCCTTCCTTCCTTCCTTACATTTTTATCTTTTTTATTTTTTGTCTTCTGGTGGTGACACTGGCCCTTGGTGTCACTGATGTGAAACAATAATCCAGGCCAGGCAGTCCTTGTGATACAGGGTGCAGCCAAGCGGGGGCCAAGAAGGGATTTGGAATGGGGTCCAGAACTCAAGGTGCCCAGGAAATATTAAGATGTCCTCACTCCTCCCGTCTCCCCCCCACAAGTGTGAGTTGGGGGAAGGGACAAATGGAGCAGGGCCTTTGAGAGCTGTTTTGCATAGCAACAGCTTTGCAGCTCACCTCTGGCATGGTCATTTAACATATCTATAGCCTTTAACTGGTTTCATAGATATGTTAAACAGCAGTGGCCATGCTTTGAGCCAGGGAGAAGGGAGTGACTTCCACCCAAGACATAACTGAGAGGCAACTCCCCCTGGTTACAGATTGGCACAGGGATTTAAACACAGACGTGACAGCCATTGAAGGGAGAACCACACGCTTTTGGCCAGAATAGGGACTCCAGCAGCCCTGTGAGAGAGAATCACCATGTGACTTTAGCGGGCAGAACCACTCGTTTTTGGCCAGAATGGGGACTCCAGCAGCCCTGTGAGAGAGAATCGCCATGTAGCTTTAGCAGAGAGAACCACGCGCTTTTGGCCAGAGTAGGGGACACCCCCACTCCCCTCGCAGCCATGAGAAGAATCATCATGCAGCTTTAGCAGAGAATCACCATGCGGCTTTCTATTTCTTTTCCTGAGATACGGTACCTTGGACTGGGCAAAGGGGGAAAGAAGGACCGTGTGTGTTTGTGGGTGTTTTAAGGGACTTAGGGATTTTGATGAAGACATTAAGTCATTATTCTTAAGTCTGTATAACTTAAGTAAATAATTCCTTTCCTTTTCACCAATCTCTAATATAGAGAGCTATA
>PVKM010028685.1:0-18150 GCA_004027735.1 Carollia perspicillata
AGGGGGTAAAGGTACAGAGAATAAGTAGCATAGATAGTAGGTAGAAAGTAGGGAGAGAGCAAGAATAGTATGGGAAATGTAGAAGCTAAAGGACTTATGACACATGGACATGAACTAAGTGGTGGGGGGAATGTGGGTGGGAGGGGGTATGCAGAGTGGAGGGGAATGAAGGGAGAAAATGGGACAACTGTAATGACATAATCAATAAAATATATTTTTTTAAAAAAGAAAACAAAATGGCTCCAGCTGGGCAGCTCAGCCCATCGGGGTGTCATCCTATAAACCAAAGGTTTTTGGGTTGGCTTCCTGATCAGGGCGCATAGGAAGGCAATTGAATGATGGTCCTCTCTCTGTCTCTGTCTCTCTCTCTAAAATCAATAACTATGTTCTTGGGAGGATTTTTAAAAAGCCAATAATCCACCAGATAATCTTCAAATTCATTTTCCATTGTTAAAAGGCAAGGAAAAATTACATTCACATTGATTTTCATGCATGAAATTTCTTTTAAAAAACTCATGTGTACAAGCCCATCAGAAGTCACTGAAAACCCCTCTTCAGGTTTTAGAAACAATTATGCAGCTGTAAAGTTTATTGGACAAGGCAGTCTCTGCACACTGGAGTTTCTAGATTGGCCATAAGGGTGTTCTTGGAGTGATAAAATTGCACATCTTAAGAGATTCTAGGCACCTGCGTTCTAAAGATTTCCAACTCATCTACACATCCAGGGGTGTGTTAGTACCCTTTACTCAATGATTTCGGAAATTGGGCTACCAAAATATATGCAGCAATTTAGAAGGAAGTGCCTGTTGACAAGAGGTAAGACCCAGGAAGAGGGGGCCAGAATTCAACAGGACTTGGAGAAATGGGTCCACAGGATTTTGTCAGTGTGCCATGCAGATGAAAGGAAAGACAGAGTAGACAAGAGCAAGTGAGTGGGTGCGCCAACTCTCAGAATAAGGGTATTTAAAAATATCAATGTATTTCTTTGTATTTGTTTATCCTCATAAGTGTTGTACAAAAGGCTCGAAGACCTCGATATCTCTGTGCCTTAGGAGAAAGGCGGGCTTGTTTCGGCTGCCTGCCACCCAGGCTGCCTGTCTGAGTCAGTCTTCATCTCTAGGGCTTGGCAGTGTTGTATCGTAGTTTCAAAAACGACGTGTGGTAAAGCCACAGGAATTCTTCTCCCCTAGGCATCCAGTCCCCCAAGTCATTCACGTGATTATGCTTACCTGCGTGAGTTATGGCGGGATTTCTTATTTAGTTTGAAGAATCAAAATCAGGATGATACACTGGTAAAAATTTTGAAAGTCCAGAGGTTAAATATCCAGCTCACCCACCTATGGGCTGTGAGATTCGGGTGAGTTAGTTATCTGAGCCTCACTATCTTCACAGTATTGTCTTAGGGATGAAACCAGTTAGCACAGTGTCTAGTCCACAGCTCAACAACGGCCAGTCCATCCCTACTAACAGTACCTACATTGAATGTATGGAGGGGTATCAACTGACGTTTAAATGACATCTACTATGGGGCAGGATGTGCACTAGTTATTTTCATGCATTAGTTCCTCTAACCCTTACAAAGTCCCCGGGGGGATAGATATTCTTCTTCTATGTCATCAGAGACTGGAACTGAGATTGTATCACAGCACAGGAGAGTAGAAAATGCACTGAATGGGGGAGGGTGTCTTATTAGATAGTTGCTAATTCCTCTTTCAGCTAACAGGTCATGAATCTATGACCCAATATAATAAAGTTAATACGGGTGGAGGTATAGTCAGATTTCTTAATTTTGACAAGAATTTTGAAGGGTAAAAATACCTTTGAGAAGCTGCAGTTACAATGAATCAGCATTTGCAGGGAGGGGGGCTTTTAGAGTGATACTTGGGAGAAACTGTCAGTAATTATTATTTCAGAACTTGTCTTAGCAGTCCAAGGTCTGAAATACATTTTGTCCTGGACGCTATGGCCTATCATGCCAGAGAGAGTCCTAACTACAGTGCTAGTCGGTGCTTGAAAGGAACAGAGTTTCTTCCACTCTTCCGCTTACCTGCAAACTTGTGAGTTGCCACCTGGTGATAGCAGAGTTCCACGCCATCCAAGAGGAAAGGGTGCTCCTAAATATGGAGGAAGCCACAAAAAATGCTGATTGGCTTTTGTTCAAGGAATAAGTTTCTCTATTTTTTTAAAAAAAGTCTAAAAGCTGGGTTATTAATTAAACAAGTATTATCTACCCAGACATGTTCAAGAGTGAATTTGGGGAAAAATCTTACAATTGAGCAAGTCCCTTGCTAGGTCTTCTTGCAGGAAGCAGCTAAATCGTTTTTCTGTTCTGCTTAATTACAGAACCTGGTCACAGGCTGCTCTCCTGGCTCACTTACAGCCTCCCCGCACTGCCGCTGTTTCCCCTGCTGTTCTTCCTGTCCCATTTCCCTCTCTTCACCCATCACCCCGCAGCCCCTTTTCATTGGCTTTTCTAAACCACAGGGACCTCTTTTCCACCTTCTGGGAGCTCTCAAACCCCAAATACTATAGAATCTTTAATCAAACCTTACAGTTTTTATTCTTTGTTTAAAAAAAACATTTTGACAATTATCTCATATTCTCTTTAGCTAGATTATTTGCAGATAAATAGTTTGAAAGGTCATGTATTTATTTTACAAATTTTAATTATAAGCCAGTATTCAATTCTAGTGCAAACAATAGTTCATGGAAAGTTTCATGGTCCAGACCTGAATATGTTTTAGAACCAGAAGAGGAGGGCAGCTTTAATTAATTTCTTTATTACACAATCACTCACTCAAAAGATTGCCATTGTCTAACATTGATCACAAAGGCTTTAAGGCCTGGGGCCATTAAAATAGGTGTTTTCTTTGTTACAAACACGTGTCTAAAATCTAGTGGCAATAATTATAGGAAAAATTTAAAATGCATCAGCTGACATTTTGCTCTTAACAAAAGCACCATGTACTAAATTCAATTCCTGATTTTATCTTCCTCCTACTCTGCACCTCAATTATGAGTTAAATGCACAAACCCTCTTTTCACTTATAGAGTCCTCTTTCCACTGTGTCATCTCAAAAAGGATTATCTGGTCATCTCAAAAAGACCATCTCTCATTCTAAGGTAAAACACCATGTTTGCCAGAATGCCCTTCTGCATGGTTTATGGTTTGGTTTTGGTCACTAGAGGAAATGCCATGGCCAAGCCATCCTTCTCAGGAGGTCATGGTGGTCATTGGTCATGGCTTCTTAAACTTTTGCTAATTCCAGCTTTCCTCCAGGCTCCAGTTCTTCAGGCTGAAATCTTCAGCAAACTATTTCTCTGATCGTCTCCCTGCGTTCAGAGCCTCTCTCCACCAGCTCCGCCACATATGTGTAAGCCAAGCCCTGTGCTAAGCCCTAACTCCTGTAATGCTTTGCAGTGGCTCTGTTTTCTGGACTGGGCCCGTTTCCATGATTAAAACACATACAAATGGTTATTACAGAAGATTGGGCAAAGAGAAAAGCTCACAGAGTCTGGCAAAAATGTGTCCAGTGACGAGGGCAAACTAATTAATGGAGCAAATGGGAAAGATAAGTTTTCTATTTTTACAGATGGTTGAATTCACACAAGCAAAAGTAAAATTTGAATGCAAGTGAGGGTCCTGTGTTAGGTGTCTTTTCTGATAAAAATCCTGGATTTTTACTTTTGAAAACATTGCTTTTCGCTGCTTGCTCTCCTGCCCTCTCCGAGAAGGCCTGCTGCACTGCCAGATTCCCAGGGGTTGTTTAGCATATTCCCCAGCATGCCTCTTGCCTCGCCTCAGCTATACCTGAGCTTGATTTCCTGTTTATTAATAGCTGAAATAGAAACTCTACTGACATTTAATGCATTCCACTGACATTGGCTAGCAGACTTCTTGTAATTGTCTGACCTTCTCATCCTCTCTGCATGTTAAAATTACTTAAGGAATGGATGTGCTCGAAGTTCGGTGCCCTACGATTGTTGGAGGAAAAGGTCACACAAATCCAATAAACACATCATTTTATTTTTCACTGGTGCTGCAGTCCATGGTCCAGTATCATACGCCTTGGAAAAAAAGTGGAGAAGATCACTTAGCTTTCAGGGAGGGCTGGCAGGTCTCCCTAAGTCCATACATTCACTCGCACGTCAATCTGTGTTTGAATTACATTTCTATCTCAGAGTTCAGGAGTAGTGACCCTTGTTTCATGTAGGTTTTAAATTTTAATAAGAGATAACACTGGGAAGAAGTCAACTATTAAACACAAAACTCAGAAAAGTTATTTTATAGTTATGTTTAAATCTGAATTGAAGTTTTTCCTTTAGAGGACTAGGTTAAGTTAAAATTTAAGTGAGAAGAGTTAATTTTATGCATCTGACTTTTCCCCCCATGCAATACTGTGTTAGCCAGGATGGGACAGGCTTCTCCATAGTAACAAACAGCTCCCAAACTTCAGTGGCTTTTCTCAGGTTGAATTCTCGCTCACAACAGGGTACACTGTGAGCCAGGAGGGCGTCTCTGCCTCTCACTCCCTCTCAGGCCTCCTGGTCACTGGACACCCCATTGTACCCCATGTTTCCAGAATTACAGGAGCAGGAGGAGGGGAGGTGGGGACTCATATACCTGCTCTCAAAGTTTCTGCTTGGAGGTGACACATGGAACTTCCATTCACACGTCAGTGCCTAAAGCAAGTCACATGGCCTTGATCAACTTCAAAGTGGGTGGGGAGTTATAATTTTATTGTAGGCTAGAGGGAGAACCGGGGTATGTATTCAGGAGCCATAACTTAAGTTCTTTTTCCGATTCTAGAAACATAAGTGTTTTATTTATTGCCATTATCAGATTTCATCACAAGCTAGTGTGCGTGTACACCTTATCGATGGGGCAACACTCCCTGGGGGCTGAGGACTGGTTCTTTGGAGGGGGGATGACAACGAAACTCAGATATTACAATGGCCTGTGGCCAACCAAAGGGCCACATTATATATACGGATATACTCCATGTTAAATTCTTATTGGTGAGGGGAGTGATTGGGGAAAAAGTGTAAAAAGGCTCCTTACGCGGTTAATGAAAATAAAGTCGAGAAGTACTGGTGGAAGAGAACGCACACTGAACGTGAGAGTCAGGAAGTGCACGTGTTCTAACCCTGGCATTTAAGTAGATTAGTTAATTGATCACTCAACTTGAAAACTTAGTTCTTCTCATCCTTGTATGAGTTTCCTAGGGCTTCGGTAACAGACTACCACAAAGTGGGCACATAAAACAACAGAAATTCTTCCTCTCACAGCTCCAGCAGCTAGAGGCCCACAATTGAGAGGTCAGCAGAGCCATGTGCTGAATGAGGTCCTGAGGGGAAAACCTCCCACGTGCCTGTCCCGCTTCCGCTGCAGTCTCTGCCTCTGTCATCACGTGCTCCTCTTCTCTCAGTGCGAGCGCATTCCCAGCTCTCTCTCTCCCGATAAGAGCACCTGGGCACTGGATTCCGCCCACCCGAATCCCGTATAATCTCATTGGAACCTGATGACACCTGCAAAGACCCCATTTCCAAATGAGGTCACATTCACAGCTAGTGGGTGTTAGGGCTTAACATATCTTTTGGGGGGACACAACTAGATTCTCAACACTCTGATTCCACGACTCTGTGTATGTGACATTTTCCTCACAGTGCCCACTGCAGTCCAGGCTCTGTGTTTGAGGTGGAAAGATTCCTTTACTGAAAGCATATTTATTTAGCTCCTACTGTGTGCCAGCCATTGCTCTAGGCACTAGTGTTACAGGCATAGGATAGAACAAACAAAAAAACAGGTGAACAGTTTAACAAACTGTGGTACATCCATATTATGGAATATTACTTTGCAATGCAAGTAACAAATGATTGATGCATACAAGTTGGATGCATTTACAGGGAATTTTGCTGAATGAAAAAAGTTATAAATTTTAACTCCAAAGTTTACATACTGAAATTCCTCTGATCAAACACTTTTGCAATGAGCAGTTTTAGAACAGAGGCAAGTTAATAGTTGCAAGGGCTTAGGCAGAGGAGTCGAAGGAAAGGTAGTGTGGTTCTAAAACGGCAACATGAAGAGTCATTGTAATGATGGGGCCACCCACTGTCTTGAGATCGGTTGTGAGCACCTGGATCTAAGCATGTGATAAAATTGTACAGGGCTAAACACATATACACGTCCCATGCATACAAGTAAAACTGGGGAAACTGAGTAAGAGTGGTGGACTGAATCATTATCAGTATCCCAGTTTTAATATTATACATGCTATACTGTTACATTGTTATTTGGGAGAAACTGGGTAAAGTGTACATGAGTTCTCTTTGTTATTTCTTACAACTGCATGTGAATCTACAATTACTGCAAAAAATTTTTTTGACTAAAATTTTATCTGGAGAAGAAACTGCACAGTAAGAGGCTTCCAAAAATAAAATGTCCTCCACAAACAAAACACTGGAGGAGATATATCTTAGTAGACATCAAGAAGTAACGAGAACTAAACAGACTGCTGTTAGTACGAGGAGTCAGTCACACGGAACAGAGAATCCATAAGCAGAACCACGTCCGTGTGAGACAGCATATTATGAAGGCTGTACTTCCTAACATTCAGGAAAGGAGAGGTTAAGTGATGGAAAAGATATTATTAATTTGGGAAAAATAGATCTTTATGTCACATAGCACATGAAATAACTCAAGATAGATTCAAAATAATGTATAGAGCAAAGCTATACAGCTGGTCCCAGATGAAATACAGGAGGATTTGAAAAATACATATAACTTAAGGTAGGAATGAGGTTTTGGAGAAAGGCCAAAAAAGGGGGGTACAAATTATTTTAAAGGAATTACTTGCATACAATTAATGTATCAAAACACTTTTGTTCATTAAATGTGATAAGACCACAGTGTGTGAAACTTCAGTTAGTTTGCTATTTTGCAACACCTAGAAAATAACTGACTTGCCCAGGGAAACTAGTCAATTTGCCTCCATAGACAAGTGATTCTATTGTAAAAAATGACACTACCCTAACATATGACTTGGTGGGTCTTCCAAAAGCCAGCTCAGAATGGACAGCTGTGTTCTGGTCTGTTACACTTTGCAGTTATAACTGTGGCACCTCTACTTAGTTTGCCATAGGCTACCACTTTTTTCCAAGTTTCAAGGAGTCATTTTTATAGCACATTATGACCAGTCTCAGGTGTCCTTGGCAAGTTGTTAAATTATGACTTACAGGAGAGTGTCACATGTCAACGAATTCTTCCATATCGGATTTATAGTCTGTTTAGTACCCTGAAGATCCATTTCAGGTATGCTCTCTCAGTCCTTGCTGGTATTATTTTAGCTAGACGCTGTAGTTCTTCTGTGAAATGTCTCTTTACTCCTCAAGCCTGGGCAGCACTTCCACGGTTGAGCCATACCACAGCTTGACAGTAATTACTGACCTCGGAGCAGTGGCGGGGAAGGGAAAGACCTTGAGGAAGGCAAGCATCAGTTTGAGAGACATTTGTCTCAGGTGACATCTTTGCCCGGTGGCTGGGCAAAGGAGGGCTGCCCTCTTTCAGCAAAGGAGGAGGGGGCATCTTTTGCCAGGCCAGAGGGTTCGGAGGAACCTGAGAGTTCAAAATCCTCAACTGCATTTACTCTGACCTCTCCTGCCTTGTTCTCAGCATCCCACCCCTTCCCTCTCACTATGTGCAGGGGACCGTGTGTAGGAGACTTGCTGGCACATCGGACTTTTAAATGCATGAGAGCTGCCTGGACTATGTATTCACACATACACCATTTTTTGTCAATTTTGTCACCATGTATTTATCACCATGTATGTATTCACACATACAGCATTTTTTGTCACCATTTTGTGTCAATTGTTACAAACAGATTCAGGACCTAATTTTCAGTCTTGTGTCCTGTTGTTGCAGGAGATGATATCTCTTTAAATGTTGCCAAATACATTTTCTGGCTTTTTGACAGAGGCTGGCATGTTCTTCCTTCAGTGCAGCAGTAGCACTCAATAGAAGCCACCCAAATCCAGTTTTGGTGTCCTTATTTTACCTCTGTATCTTTCAAATCATAGACATAGTATGGAAGTGTATCCTTTCCCACTTGCACACCCTCCCAACTCACCACAGTCTCAGTAATTGCGATACTACAGCATGTGGGGTTATCATCCCCAATTACTGCCAATATTGGGGGCTTTGCCGTCATCTGGACAGTGAATGGTACAATTCCAGAACTTCATCCTGAAAATCTGCTTCCTATTATCATTTCTGATATGCCTTCTTAGTTGGGTTCTTGCAGAAGCAGAACTCAACACAAAGATTTGAATGCAAGGAATTTACTGGGGAGAGGATTCCAGGAAACAGCAGGAAGGAAAACATGAGAAGTCAAAGACAAGGCCCTAGCTGGGTAGCTCAGTTGATTAGATCGTTGTCACGATATGCCAAGGACTAGGGTTTGATTCCCGGTCAAGGCACATACAAGAAACAGCCAGTGAATGCACAAGTAAGCCAAACGGTTGAAGTTTCAATGTCTCTCTCTCTCTCCCCTGTCCTGCTGTTCCTCTCTCCTTAAAATCAATCAATAAAAATTTCCTTAAAAAGTCAAAGATAACCAATATAGTATGCCTTACCACAGAAGGTAACATTGTGAAAAACTTGAGTTTAATCCCAAGGGGGAAATTACGTGAACGTGTGCCTTAGAGTTTGTTTCAGAAGGGGTTGGGGGAGGGGTACTTACAGACCACCTCCACCAGGGTTAGTGGAGGGTTGCTCCCGAGTGTTAGGTTTTGAGCATTCTGACTGCTAATGGTTATGGGGTTTCTCTGAGGGTGACGAAAATATTCTTGAAGTGGATGGTTGTATGAACTTGTGAATATACTAAAAACCACTAAATTTTATACTTTAAAAGGATTAGTTTTCTTGTAGGTGAATGAAATTTCATAATATATGCAAATGGTCACTCCACTAGATAAAATGTATGTAGACTTAATGCATTCTATTTAATGGAGAATCATAGATAAGACGTTCACAACATACTCAACCATTTACTGAAAGGCAGTGACATTGTTTATTGCTTTTTGTCTCTACAAAGTATTTGTATGTATTTATTCCTACTTGTTTATGCTTTTATTCTATAAAGCAGACTCCCAAAAGGGCTATTTCTGGCCATTTTTTTAGCAGATACCTTACATTATTTTGCAAAAATTTAACAACTCACATTTTCTCTCAGCCATATTTGAGAGAGCTCACTTACGCACACTCTCACCAGCACTGAACTTTTTTCACTTTGAGAGGTAAAAATTATCTTTTTATTTCCACTTGAGATTCAGTATCTTATGTGTCTATTGGCCTTTTTCAGTTTCTACTTTTCTTATCATTTGTCTGTACAATTTACTTCATAAAAGCTGTTGAATTTTATCATATGCCACATCAAGTATTTTTCTCCTTTATTCGGTTGGTATAACGAATTATATTCCCAATGATTATATTTGGATTGAAAATAATTTGGCCAGATAGGCTATTATTTGAATAACTAGAATTTCTATTTTTTACTTAGAATATTTGTATTTCTTCTAGTAAATAATATTGATTTATGGTTATCTTTTTCAGTTATATTTACCTGGTTTTGCCATTTAGCCTATCTTTGCTTCATATATAAGACTTATGGGATCTTCTCATCTTTTTTTGTGAATAGTTAAAATAACAGGAATCATCTGTTTCGTGAGGCAAGGTAGATTTCAGCGATAAAATCATCAGGGCCCGCAGCTTTTCTAAAAGGCAGATCTTTAGCTGTGTTTCTAATTTGTTATATGGAATGGTTTATTTGACTTTCTATCACCTGTTAAGTGAACCTGGTTTATTTATATTTTGCGAGAAAGTCATACATTCATTTCCTTAAGATTGACATATAGTTGTACATATTTTTATAATTTTTAAAATCTTTCATAATTTTTACAGTTCTTAACGTTGCATGTTTTCATCTTCCTCTCTTTTATCCTTAATTAGGTTGGCCAGGGTTAACTAAATTATAAGTAACAGGTTTGTTTTTATGTCTTTTTAAGTCGTTTTTCTTTTTAATTTCACTTTCGTGAATTCTTTCCTCCTACCTTCCTTTTCTGAAAAATATTTTATTTATTTTTAGAGAGAAGGGAAGGGAGGAAGAGAGGGACAGAAACATCAATGTGTGGTTGCCTCTCACATGCCCCCCAGTGGGGACCTGGCCCGCAACCCAGGCATGTGCCCTGGCTAGGAATCAGACCAGCGACCCTTTACTTCACAGGCCCGTGCTCAATCCACTGACCCACACCAGCCAGGGTTAGTTATTTATTTTTAGAGACAGGGGAAGTAAGGGAGAAAGAGAGGGAGAGAAACAGCAATGTGAGAGAGAGACAATGGTGATTACCTTACCTCTAATATGCACCCACTCAGGCATGTGCCCTGACCGGGGACCGAACCAGCAACCTGTCACCCTGCGGGCCGACGTTCAACCAATGGAGCCACACCAGTCAGGGCCCTCCTACTTTCTTTAGGTTTATTTTGTTTTTCTTCTCTATTTGTTAAGTTGCACATTTAGCTTATTTTCAGTTCATTTTTTAAAATAAATGCTTTGAGTTACTCATTTTCTCTTAAATACAGCTTCAACTGTGTCTCACAGGGTTTTTGATAAAAAAGTTTTCATTTTCATTACTTTCTAGATAATTTGCCATTTCCATTTTAATTTTTCTTCAGGGATGATTTTAAAAGAGTTTATAAAAACTCTTTAAATTGAAAGAGAAATACATGTCCATGGGAAAATACTGAAACAGTATACAAGGATGTACTGTAACAAGAGAAAACTCATCTTAATCAGATTCTGGTGTTTCTCCAGTAATATGAACATATTGTACCAATCTATGTTGTGAAATGTATTCCTTAACTTTTATTTTATTTTGTTAGAAGGCTCGCAAGGTCATTGGTATGGTATTTGAGAAGCCAAAGGCTTGTTCTATTCTGGTCTTGAATCTCTAAGCCCTCTACGGTTCAAACTTAAGAAAGGGTCATAAAATGGACTCACATGGTTTTCTAAATTTGTGGGTACTGGTTATATTTTGTTTCCTGTGGAAATCTAGAGGTGAGAATTAACTACTTCCTTAAATTAATCTGTTAAGCACCTTTATGAGATGGACTCCGCTCTTGGTGGAAGGGGTTCCTTCTGTTTATGTCCTATGATGGTGGTGCCAAGAGGTATTTGCAGTTTTGCAACCCATGAACTCTGTCTTCTTTCCCCAAACAACTACAAACAAAAAATTATTCTAAGTAAAATCTCTGCTTCCCTTGCAAAGATGGCTTCAAGGCAAATTGTCCAGCAGGCTCCCCTTCATATAGATTGCCTAAACACTTGCAGCTCCTGGAACAGTTCCTAATGATCTCCATGTCCCGTTACTCACATTCTTTTGAAATCTCCTCTGTGTGTGTGAGATGAAGCAGATTGCCATAGGAAGAACCCATGGTGCAAAGAACTGAGGGCAGTCTCTACCAATAGCTAGCAAGGAGCTGAAGCCCCAAATCTAACAGCCTGCAAAGAACTGCATCCTGCCAATTACCTGAGTGAGCAAGGACGCGGAGCCCTCTGAGTTAAGCCTTGACATGACCGCAGCCTCCTGAGAGACCTAGTGTCAGAGAACCCGTGTAAGCTGTGCTCGAATTCCTTACCAAAGACACTGATACTATCAATGCTGTTTTAAGCCACTAAGTTTTAGGGCAATTTGTAACAGAGCAATAGATAAAAAACACACCAGTGTTGTACAAATTCCTTGTAAAATCTGTAATTACTGGGAGTTCTTTTTTCAGGTAATTGGTTTGAAGAAAAGAGTTATGTGCCTCACACAACCCCAATCACCTTTTTCCATCAGCTCATGCTCATACTTTCTGAAAGGCCACACATGCAGGTTATGGAGATAAAAAATGATCAATGTGATCGGGGGAGAACAAAACTTAGAGAAATATTACCATTATATGCCTATTAGAATGGCTCTCGGACTCTGCAGGTGGGACAGTGAAAGGGTATAGCTATTCTAGAGAGGAGTTTTTCAGTTTCTTACCACGTTAAAAGCACAGCCCAGGACCCAGCAATCACACTCATGAGCATTATTCTAGAGAAGGAAAATTTCTGTTCATACAACAACCTATATACATGAATGTTCAGAGTAATTTTACATGCAATAGCCCAAACCTGGCAGATCAGCCAGGGTTCTTCAGAGGAACAACCAGTAGGGGGTGTGTGTGTGTGTATTCTTTGTGTTGATGGAAAAACTCTGCAATAGTTATATAATCTGCACATGTGAAAACATTTCCTAAAACTGTACCCCCCCAAAAGTGAGTGTAAAATCTGATGAAATTCGTATGTGGTCTGTAACTCAGGTAACCATATGCACCAGTGTCGGGCTCCTGACTTTAACGATGCACTGTGGTTATGTAATGTTGACACACACTGAATTCTTTTACAACAGGTGTAGTGTCACTGTGTAATAAGCACAACACTTTGTCATCTCAATAGCAAAATAATCACACTCTACTACAACTATGACACTTGACAGCCATTTTTAAATCTCTTTTCTTGTCTTGACATGATGGTTATACACTGGTATTTAAAAAATTGCAGTCTGGTGGTATCTGTGACACTTGAAATGCTATCCAGTTATAACCGTGTCACAGTAATTTGCAGTGTGCCAAGCAGTAGTGCAAAGTGACACCTGCACCATACACAGTCTCTGGCGTACTACATATCTCCACGACTGCAGTGTGGAAGCAACCATAGACAACACACAAATGAATGAGCACCGCTGTGTTCCAATAAAACTTTATTGATGGACACTAAAACTTGAATTTTATATAACTTTCACATGCTACAAAACATTATTCTCCTTAAAAAAATCTGACAATATAAAAACCATTTTTAGCTTGTAGGCCACACAAAAACAGGGAGCAGGCCAGATTTGCCAACCCCATGGGACCTGTTCTGAGGGTGGGGGAGAATACCAAGAAAATAAGTGAACAGATAAAATAACTCGGTGTTAAAAGAAAATTAAATAGTAAAGTGGCCAGGGATTGTCTATCTGAAGGAACACGTACAATGAACCTGAATGGTGAGGAGCCAGTCATGAGAAAAACTGAGTACTGAGGATTCTAGAAAGAGAGAACAGCAAGGGCAGGCTGGAGGCAGGCACAAGCTTGGTGAATTAAAGGACCCAAACAAGGATGGCATCACTGTTAAGAATTTAACTCTAATTAGTTGACTACAGTAGAATTTAAATTAATTTTATACACTGGTTTTGTGGTCCCTTGCTAATTTATATGACCACACAAAGGACAGTGAGTTTTTTAAAAAAGAGAGAGAGAAGGGAAAAATATATTTATTTTGCCAAACAGTTCCAGGAAAAGACAGGATCTCCTATGAGATCCAGAGTATTCAGAACAAATGCAGTTGGACCACACAAGTTATCTCCTTAAACGCTCACCCTTAAGTCATGCTGCTTCACTTTATATTTGCTTACAATGCAAACGTTTTGCTCACGGGATGATTGAAGGCCATTTATATCAGTTTTATGTAAAAAGTCATTTCTTTATAAAACTTAGAAGATTAAATTCTTGGTTTACATTTTTTCTTTTTATATTCAGACCAGTGTATGTGTGCCAAGCTTGTTCTAATTTCTAATGCACTGGAAGAAAAATCATTTTTAAGTTTGCATTGGTTGGTGGCAATATTTGCATTCCACAATGAAATGCTATACTATTTCCTTTTAAATGGGTATCACTTAATTAGGTTCCCTTGTTCAGCAATTGATTACTTTCAGATAATTCTTATTTTGCTATTGAACCTGAATATTGATAGTTGGAGAAGATATTGTATCAGGATTGCAATGCATGTATTCCAATCACACCAGACAGAAAGTTTCCACAACTGAAGAAAAGTTCCTCATTGTAATATCATCTAATATCTTTCGTAATTGTGAAATACACTTCAACTAGTTTCTTTTTTTCATTTATTTTCTCCAGTACTGCTTGTAGTAAATATGAGGCAAAAGGAAGCTGTAAGAGAAACACAGAAAAAAAGATGATCAAAACTCTATATTTTCTTCAGTGCAAAAAATACCCTAAATATCATTAAACCATTAGAACTCAGCTGTCTGCAACTTTGCAACCATTATGGTACCCTACTGGGTGTCTTTTCAACTGATCCTGCTGGTTAGTGTGGGTAATTTTGTCTTTTATAATAAAAATGATAAAAGAGCTGAAGTAAAATGAAAAAAGATAAGCGCCTTATTGAACCATTCATGGTTTACTGACCATGTTAATGATGTAATCTGCAATACAAGCAGCTAAGCCATTTATCTTCAATCAGCTGATCAATAGCAGGTTCCAGGCATCTCCAGGGCCCACAGGCCCACAGAAGTAGGACTATATGTTCATCACTCATAAGAGAATGAGAGAGATCTGTCAATACCCTTGTCTGTTTTGGAGCTGAATATCTCAAGTTGTAGGGGAAAATTTCAGAGGAAAAAAATGGTAAAAGTATATTCATTGATTAAGTTGTTATAGAAAAGTTTGTTTGGCATATCAAAGTGTAATACACATGTTGCAAACTGCTGAGTTTATGAAATGTAGAGTGTATTTTTACATTTCATAATTTATATAACTTTCCTCGTAAAGTTTTATTGTTCCCTTTGCTTCACTGGGTTGCCTACAGAACTCCACCTCATACAGTCTGAACTGTTCCCCAAGTGCCTCCCACAGCCCTGTCAACTTCCTGTTGTCCTTCTTCCCAGTTATCTAGTCTCACATAACAGGTTTATAATAATTAAGAAGTTCATTAAGTCATTTCTTGGAGTTGTCCTTTTGATTAGCTAGGGAAAGAAAACTTTTGTTATTAATGAGATTGCTTCTCATGCCCAGACCACTTCCCTACAGAGAAGTAGCAGCAGGTCCTTTTTTGTGCTAGGACGACAGCCGACTATCACTGCTCAGCACCTGACCCAAGACGCCTCTGGATGAGGTGCTTAGCTGTGCTCAGCTCCACTCTGCTCAGCTAAGGTGATTACAATGAGCTAAACCAACCAGAATGGTTCCTTTTCAACTTTGAACTGGAGTAAAAAAGAAAAGATAGGCCAGCAGCAGTGAAAACAGTGTGCGTGCGCACGCGCGTGCACACACACACACACACACACACACACACACACACACACACCAGATTACACAGCCCATGAAGGAGAAACAAGAGACCAAAGCTGGTCCACAGAATTGCAATCAGCCCCTAACTTTCTAGTTTAACTGCCTCCTTATCTTTATAATAAATCGCCTTCTCCTTGAGGAAGTCTGAGTCTATGTCTGGACAGACTGCATTTTTAGTCTGTATCAGGAGCTTTACATATTTGTCTTACTGGAAATCTACCACAACAGAAAGCACAAAATACCAAAATATCATATATGTTCAGTTCTAAGATACAGTTGAATATAAGAGACACACATTGATTTTTTTTTAAAACAGCTTTTTCTGGGATAAAAACTCTACCACTTGAATATACCCACACTTCATACATCCCAATTTCAGAAATGTAAAAATGTGGGGACAGTGCATCTTAGAATCAATAAAAAGGAATATAGATTTGGTAGATTTACAATTAAAACTACCCCTAAAATATGACGTGTTAGAAAGTGGTTTAAAAATTCACATGGTGTGTTTGTAATATTTTTAAAAAATAAAAATGTTTTTAAAACAATAAGAAGACCTGAACTTTCTAGTACTTTGGAGTCCAGATTAAGTTAATAGTCAATTAAATTACCTCCCTGTGATCTGGAGGGGCTAGGCCTCCTTAGAACTCCCTCGGACATAGAGAGAGCACAACCATTCTTCTACGGGGAGGATTTTGGAGTTGAAGTGGCAACCTGATGGGCCGACAGCAAAGATTCCTTCTCACTTGCCCTGTCAAATATATTTTAAACAACAAACCCAACAATTATGCTGCCTCGGGTTTCATGTTGGGTGGCATGTGCCAGGGACTATGAAGTCCAGAAAGCCTGCCTGACTCTTTCTTTTGCATCAAAGAGGAGAAGCGATACTTCTGACAGTGTAGCATTACACAAGCTTGAGTTCTTTAGCATAAGAAGAAAAATGAAAAGGTGAAGAGTTGATACTGCATGAGATTTCTTAGTATGAAAATTCAACGGGGACATCAGAATAATAATCGCGAGTTTTGCTTCTCTACACTGCAGCATTAAAGTGGGTCTTCTAGCCGTTCTTGCTAGCCTGTTGTAAAAGGTGTTTTCTATTAATGGAAGGCTTCCCCTGATATTCACACAGATTATCAGTTTCTCTTACATGGAAACACCTGCAGATGTTTGTCTTTAGCAACTAGTAAGCCACCGACAATTGCAAATTTATCACTTAAGCTTACAAATTGGGGCTTCATGTAGAGGTGTTTCTGTATAAAGGTAAGATATGATGGTTGCAGGTGTTTGAGAGCCACCTGGGAAACCAAACAAAACCTAGACATCATGACTATAAAACATACAGTCATGTAACTCAGAGCATCAGCACTGGATGGGATGTGCTCCTAATGATATAAAATTAAAAACGTTTGTGTTGAAAGAAAAACACTGGAATAAAGGTAACTTTTTAAAACTACAGGAAAAAACTTCTGGCCAAGATGGAGACATAGGTAGACACACTGTGCCTCTTCACACAACCAAAATTAAAACAAAACAAAAATTTAGAAACAAAAAAACAACCAGAACTGACAGAAAATTAAAATGTACAGAAGTCTGACAACCACTCATCCAGACCAGTAAGAGGGGCAGAGTCGGCAG
The DNA here is from genome assembly GCA_004027735.1 of Carollia perspicillata. Lineage (NCBI taxonomy): Eukaryota > Metazoa > Chordata > Mammalia > Chiroptera > Phyllostomidae > Carollia > Carollia perspicillata. The sequence continues at coordinate 16,847 of PVKM010028685.1, forward strand.
CTGACAGAGAGGGGTCACAGCAGGAAAAAGCAGCGGCTGGCAGACCCTGGGCTCTGGGTGGTGGCAATGAGCAGACCCAGTGAAGTGTGCAAGGCCACTGGCTGACTGTGGTCACACATTCGTACGCAGATAAACTAGGTGGAAATGGGGAACGAGACAGACCACACCACCCAGGGCCCCAGTGCTGGGAAATAAAGCCTAAAAACACTGATTGAAAACAATTGTGGGGGCTGAGGTGCCAGGAGAGACCCCCAGCCTCACAGGAGCCCACACACCCTGGAACCAGCACCAGAAGGGCCCAGTTTGCTTGTGAGAAGTGGCAGAAGGGACTGAAATCCAAGAGAGAGCGGAGCAAGCACTACTGTTCCCTTTCTGACCCCACCCCACATATAGCGTCACAACCCCGTGACTAGGTTGCCCCGCCCTGGTAAACACCTAAGGCTCCGCCGCCCACAGGTAACAGGCAATCAGACCCCCTCCCCACAAAATGGCTCAAACGGAAGAACAGATCAAAGCCCCAGAGCCAATACTTTTAAGCGACCAAGAGATAGCCAACCTATCAGATGCATAGTTCAAAGCACTGGTGATCAGGATGCTCATAGAATTGGTTGAATTTGGTCACAAATTAGATGAAAAAATGAAGGCTACACTAAGTGAAATGAAGGGAAATGCACAGAGAACCAATAGTGATGGGAAGAAAACCGGGACTCAAATCAATGGAGTGGACCAGAAGGAACAAAGAAACAACCAAACAGAAAAGAAGGAAGAAACAAGAATTCAAAAAAATGAGGAGAGGCTTAGGAACCTCCAGGACATCTTTAAACGTTTCAACATCCACGTTATAGGGGTGCCAGAAGGGGAAGAGGAAGAGCAACAAGTGGAAAACTTATTTGAACAAACAATAAAGGAGAACTTCCCCAATCTGGCAAAGGAAATAGACTTCCACAAAGTCCAGGAATCTCAGACATCCCCAAAGAAGTTGGACTCAAGGAGGAACACACCAAGGCACATCATAATTACATTACCTAAGATTAAAATGAAGGAGAGAATCCTAGAAGCAGCAAGAGAAAAGGGGACAGTTACCTTCAAAGCAGTTCCCATCAGACTGTCAGCTGATTTCTCAAAAGAGACCTTACAGGCAAGAAAGGGCTGGAAAGAAGTATTCCAAGTCATGAAAGGCAAGGACCTACATCCTAGATGGCTCTATCCAGCAAAGCTTTCATTTAGAATTGAAGGGCAGATAAAGTGCTTCTCAGATAAGGTCAAGTTCAAGGAGTTCATCATCACCAAGCCCTTATTATATG
>PVKM010028687.1:0-18152 GCA_004027735.1 Carollia perspicillata
TGGCGGCTCATCAGTGCAACTTAGAGGGGGGAAAAAGAGGAGAGCTCATCACAAATGTCAGTGCTAACTGCAATCCAGTGACCTGAGATGCTACCTAAACCCAAAGGACCTACCAGGTCACAGAGCCTACCCCGAAGTCCAGTAGTGTGAGATGATGATGATGATGATGATGATAGTGAGAACAGCTCACATTTATTCAGCACTGATTCAGGCGTGGTTTTAAGAGCTTTGTATGAATTAACTCACAACAACTCTAGGAAGTGAGACCTGTGATTTCTTCAGTTTCCCCGTGAGAAAACTGAGAGCCAACATGTTAAATCACCGCCCAGGGTCAGCGAAAGCAGGCCAGCTGGCTCCAGATCCCAGCGATGTAGGACAGCCCTTCACATGCTCGGTGAAGGGTCCCCCTGCCTGCACACCACCAGAGCAGGCAGCTCTTGACATCGCCGGCCAGCTCGGGTCATTAAGTTCATCGGTGTGAATGCGTTCCATTGCACAGGACCGTTTTATCAGCAGTAGCACTTCAGGAATTTAATACACAAATGTGCACGCAGACAGTCACTTACAGTGTGCATGGTTGTCATTTGTACAGGAAATAACCCAAATTTCAATCGAGAGATAACTAAGTACAGGACGTACGCTATAGCGCCCCGGAGCTGTAGTCAGTAAAGTTGGCTCCTCTGCTCTGCGCTCCCTGCAGACACCTGGCTTAGTGGGTGGGCGGCTCCTTGTGGGAAGTAAATCGTGCCCTTTCCTCTACATGGAAGCGGCTGCAGGGCAAGACACCTGCACAAACCAGGCACTGTATGCACAGCCCTATAGCCGCACAGTGAACTGCCACACAGCAGTAAGAAAACAGGCACACACAGATGCACAGAGAAAGCATGCCTCCACCATCGCTGGGGCAACGGCCAGCGGGGCCTGATGACCACAGTCACCTCCGAGGAGGGGGTGGGGAGGTCCACTTTTTATCTGTAAATCTTTTGGTCATGTTTGCATTTGTACATGTGCATGTGAACCAAGCGCACCTTAAAAATAACAAAGTTTAAAAATAAATATAAAATATTAATTATTGATGAACAACAACAGCTAAGAAAAAACAAACTATACGTTCAACAATTTAGGGAATGAGTAAGTACATGAGAGGATACATCTTCCATGAAATACTATGTACTTATTAAAACTCGAGGATGTGGAAGTCCTATAACAAAGAGGAAGAATGGGCAGGTGACAATAATGAAAGAGCAAAACAACACACCGTATGTGCAGTGTGACCACAATCACGACATGCAGAAAAATGTCTTCTCTTTGCTCGAAGGAGCATTGCTCCTCACGGTGGGGACGGGAAGCTGCCTTTGCCGGGAAGATGGTCAACAAGCCCTTTGGGGCAGAAGTTGAGGCCTTAGAACCTCTCCCCCAAGTACCCAGGGAGGGCGTCAGTGATTTTACTTTGCTCCCCAACAGCACTTGAAAGTGAAGGGAGTCTTTTCACAAAGACGCATGGAGAGGCAGCAGGCAGCCAACCCCAGGCCGTCCGGCAAAGTACAGGAGAGGAAAGAAGGCCCGAAATAAACGACGATAAATTACTGAGCAGTCCCATTAGCAAGGGATTCCCCCATGCTTTTATTTTTTAATTTAGATGGTGTGACTCTGTCACCTCTAAACTTTAAAAAAAATCGGTGTTAAGATGTCTATAAAAAGAGTGATGAGAAGCAGCTCAGCTCTAAAAGGCAGCTGGAAGTCTTGCAGAAGAGACTGGTGGGATGCTCAGTGATGTACCCCCTCTTTCTCAGGTCATCAGAGCTTTAGGTTATTCCTGCCCTTGTGTTCAGAGGGGAGTCCTAGTTGAGGAGGGTAAGGGACTGTTGGCAAGCAGGAGGGGGAAGGAGCACCCTAGAGGCAGAAAGAACTGATATTTCTCTACATTTTTAAAAACTCTTACCCTAGGAATGCATCTCGGAGAGATAACTGACGCCGATAGAGAAAATAAGGTTGATTACAGCGGAAACTGTCAGACACACAGATGGGTCCTAGAGCAAACGGAGCTTAAAACATGTCTGGAGGCAAAAATGACAAAACTGAAGCTGTCCTACTTCAGGCACACCATGAGCAGGCAGGGTTCTTTGGAAAAGGCAATGGTGCTGGGAAAATAGGAGGCAGCAGGAAAAAAGAAAGACCAAATACGAGATGGACTGACTCCTTAGAAGGAGCCATAGGCGGGCATCTGCCGAGCTGAGCAGGGCCACGCAGGACAGGACGCCGTGGACGTCACTCACTCACAGGGTGGCCGGGCGTCAGAGCCAGCTCAGCAGCACAACACACGCATCCACACAGAGAGAAAACAACAGGATTTCCCGAGCATATCTGTTCCAGAAAGTACATGACTGCGCAGTCTTGAGGCTGGTTCCCCATGAACACATTGTATGGTCACATTTGACATCTAAGTAGGTGGATAACTAAGAGCTCATAATGTTTTAGAGAGCCTGTTTTTAATCCTCTTACCGCTGGTATTCTCTTGGGAACATGGGATTGGCAGCTGACAAGGGAGCCCCAACCCTGCTTCTGCAACATTTTTCTAGGTAAAAATATTCTGAACTCATGTTTCATTTCCATCATATTGAAGACAAGTACACTCATGATAGTAATTGATGAACTGTGGTATTGTTATCATTATTATCGTTAGTACAAATAAATGCATCAATCAATTGAAAGCAAATATTCCAAATGACATGGAACCTAATGTCAAAACCAGGTCACAGGGCCATCAGGCTGCAGCCTGTCGGGGAGGCCCAGGACCTCACCATGCAGCTGACTCCGGCAGGAGCAGCGCTCAGGGTTAGAAGGCTCTTCCTGGCCCACAGCCTCCATCCGTGTCCCTTTACCTCCCTCCCCCACTGTGGGTCTGGCGATTCCACCTGGGGCATCGTGTAAGATCAGCCCCTCCTCTCCTTATGACGAGAACCACCACACACGCCATCAAGCTCCTCTCCCAAATTCAATGCACCAGGCTCTGCGAACGCCTCCTTGTAAGATGGTACAGTCTGACTCCCTCGCTGCCCTGCTCAGACTTCCCTGGATGGACGACAGGCTGCAAACGATCTCCCAGCATCTTCTAACTGTACAATGTACAGCATCTCCGCTATGAGCAGAGATCACACCTATTATTTATAACTTAAATTCATACATCTCTTAGTGTGTGCTTGTTTATTGATTTATTTTGGGAGATGGATTTATTTAGGAGTCTTCATCTCATCCCAGGTGTATTCCCTTACAGTTGGAATTTTTGTGATTATATGAGTAAGTGTCCCTTTAAATTTTTCAGAAAAAAAATCTTAACATCTTTATTTAAATTCAGCATCTCGAATATTCTAGGACTAGGCCAAAGAGAAAAGAGCTACATGTATTTAATTCTCAAGTATTTTCAAAAAGCAAACTACACATGTCTGCAGAGAGCAGGAGGCCTCTGGGAAATGCTATGAAACCAAAGCTAGCATGATTTTTGATCCCCAGAATAGATTAGATTGCCTGGGTCCTGTATCAACCTACAGCCTTAAACTCTATCTTTAAGTTATATCTTCAAGATAACTCTTTTAGCTAAACTTTCGATAATTTAAAGTTAATCTAAGCAAAAGTTGTCGTTGGGGTGGAATTTGAAGTCTTATTATAATATCTCAAGGACCTAGCATGATACCTGGAGCACAGCAGGCATTTTAGGGTCAGGCTCTGCTCTAGAAGCCAGGGACACACCCGTGAATAAAGCAGACACAATTCCCTTCCTTCACACAGCTTACATCTGTGTGCTATGGCCTTCAAAAAGGACAGGTTTCAGCAGTTGCTGCCTGAGCTGCCCACCCGCTACATCCCTGAGGGTGTGTTGTTTCCCTTCACCACAACGTATCTTACCCCTGCATTGACACATCTAAAAAATTTTTAATAAAATATAAAAATACACACTTTAGCCTCTAAATATTTAGTCATGGTTTTTTTTTTTCTTCCAGTCTTCATTTTATAGAGAAGTAAATTGCAGCTCAAGGATGGTAAATGACTTGGCTAATATTACGCCAAAAAATTAGAATTAGAATCACAGCAGTGACGAGCTCTCCAGTCTCCCAGTGTCCAGTCTGGGCTCTTTCTCTCCATCACAACTGCCCCCTGTCACTGTGGAGAGAAGTAAAAGAGGTGAACAATTTAACAGAATGCACAAGAGTCCATTTTCATATGCTTTTCTAAAACTCTAGATCTGAAATCAGGTTGGAATTCTTATAAAATAAAACTTGAAACTACAAAACTAATGCTCAGCACAGCATATGCTGGGTGAAATGCTCAAAGAGTGGTAGAATTCAGCAAAAGAATGCTTTCACTCACTTCAAACGGACTATTCCCAGCGTCAACAATTGATGAAGTCAGGGATTCCTAGCAGCAGACATACACCATGAAAGGAAAAGGAATTAACACTGTGATATTTTAGGGTACCTTTCATCTACTTGTTTAATGACTAAATTCAGTCATAATAGTTCAAGTAGAAAATAACAAATGGGTATAATAGTCCCATATGTCTTTCAAAATATATAGGAAAACATGTATTTATGATACAAGAGTTCAGTAGTTTTGGTCAAAGCCAACCTGCGTTTGACCTAGACAAGAATATTTTTATCTGCATCCAAAATTTTACTCTCTCATCTGTTAAAACTTTTTAAATCTTGGCTCCAAACACCTAACCAGGCAACATCAATCATAAAACATATTGACGATTTAAAGTTCTATGACTGATTTACCGACACTTCTACCAGAAATTCTATATTTCAATGAATATTGTCCCGCCCCAAGCCATCCTGGGTGATGCACCTGAGGCAGCCATTGCTCCGACTATTTTTGGAACCAGAAACGCCTTCAGAGCCATATTACAATCCTGGCAAGGAAACCACAGGAACCGCTTGCAAGCCACACTTCATTTGTGAGCGATCGTGATATCATCCAGCTTGATTATCCACTCATTCATCAGATTTGGCACTTATTTGGCTATTTCTAGAAAGCCAATTTATCTTCAAAGGAGAGATCATTACTCTTGAAGTCGTTTTCCACTGCTGGAACCCAGAGCAAGCAGAAAGGAGGGAAAATCCAGACAAGGTAGAGGCCTGCTCACTGGGGCCCACAGTGGGGTCAGGGGTGTGAACCCGGGCGGAAGGCCTCACCATCCCTGGAGGGTGCAGGCAGGCGGTCACGGTCAGCCTAACGGCCTGGCCAAGGAGGCCTGGCCCTGCGGAGGTCTTCCTCTCCAAACACAAGCCTGGATAGCCCTATAAATCCCAGCTCCTCTAGCTATGTAAATTTGGGCACTTAACCTGCATTATTTTCTATGCTTTTGGATAAAGTCTGTTACCAAATAATAAATGTAGTTTTAACTACATGGATTTATATCAAGTCTGTTTTCTATCACATTTGTCGACAAAAGACACAGAAGTTAACAGCCACAGGTGCATGCTCTGAAGTCAGACAATGTGGGTTCAATCCCAGCTCTTTCACTTGGTAGCAACTGACCTTAGACAAGGTACCTGGAGCTCTGTGAGCTCCATTTCACTCATCTGTAAAATGGAGATAAGAATATCTCTCTTGGATGGTTGTGATTAAATGAGATAACCTATAGAGTCAACCCTCCACGTCCATGGATTTCAAACCCTCAGATTCAACCAATTGCAGATCAAAAGAATGCACAGAAAACAAATCCCAGAAAGTTCCTAAAACCACAAGTTTAACTGTCACGTGCCCAGGACGTGTAGGCATACCCTGCTGTGGTTTCAGCTACCTGCAGTCAACCACAGTCTAAAAATATTAACAGAAAATTCTAGAAATACACAGTTCTTCGGTTTTAAATTATTATCTATTCCAATATGCCGAGGAGAAGCCACAAATTGCTTCCTTTAAGTGAAAAGGTGAAAGTTGTTAAGGCATTTTACCACCTCACACCGTCACGAGAAGGGTGAGTACAGCGTACAGCACAGTAAGATATTTTGAGGGAGAGACCACATTCACGTAACTTTATTACACTATTTGCTAAAATTGTCCCATGTTACTATTAGTTATTGCTTAATCTCTTACCTAATTTGTATATTGAACTGCATCGTAGGTATGCATGCCTAGTAAAATACATGCTATATGCAGAACTTGGCACAATCTGTGGTTTCAGACATCCACTGGGGGTCTTACAGATAAGGAGGGGGGGGCTAATTACTTAGCATCATTCTTAACACATCGAAGTGCTCACGAGGTCTGTGATTGCTGTTTGCATATAGGAGGAAATCAGTTTTTACCCTCAAGTTGTTCAAGACAACCCAATAGACTGGGGAGAGGCAGCCTGGAAAGCAATTGCCCCTGCCATAAATGCGGCAGCGGAGAAGCGCACTGTTCCACAGGAAGCGAAGCGGGAAATGGTCATACGTACTGGAGGGGTTGTGAGGGGGAGAATCAGAAAGGGCTTCTGAGAGAAAAGCTCTTTTAATCCTGCCCTGAAGGAAGAGTAGGAATTGCCGCGTGGTGGAAATAGCACGTGCCCAGGTACAGAGCTGGGCCACCACGGCAGGTTGGGAGCCAGAAGTTGTATGTTCCCTTTGGAAGTCGATGAGGTTTTAGTGGTATCCTTTGGGAAGAGCTGACTTATGGGTCAAGAACTCAGACTCGGGAACCCAGAGCTTGAATCCTGGCTTAGGTACCTAACCTCTCTCCCTCGGTTTCTTCATCTGTTAAAAAAAAGGAGCATGACTTAACAAACTAATGTTTGTTAACAAACTAATGTTTGTTAAGTGCCTCACACAGAGGGTAGCACCAATTAAATGCTCAATGAATTTAGCTATTAATGACTATCACCATCATTGACCATAGGCAGCAGGACCACGAAGACATGGTCTGGTGTCCAGGGAAGAGGGTTGGTAAGAGCACAGGCCTCCTCGCTACCAGCTGTTGAGGTTAAGGCTAAAAACCCGACTGTGAGGGGTGAACTCAAGGGTCTTTAGTGATGGCAACCAGGCAGAAATCTCGTGGGCCAGAGAGCGCTGTCCCACTCCGGGGGCCTCCTGGGGTGCACCGTAATTCCCTGCCCCAGCAGGTGGGCCTGGCATTGCCACTCTCCCCCTCTGAAGGAACTTGCAACACGGCTTATCTCAGCTGCGGGAAGATGTTGGGCTAACGTAAAAAGAAGAAAAATGAAGGGACAATGGCCTTTTAAACAAGTGCAACACCTTTGAAAACAGATATTTACATGTATATGTTATGGTGCACCTAATAAAAAATCCCCCACTTCAATGAGCAATCTTCACTGGGACAGAGGCAAAAACTGTAGTCCTGGTATTCATAATGAGCTTGTGCTTTTCCCTACTAGTGAAATAAATGGCTGCATTCAAGCTGCAGAACTTATGAGAATCTCACTGCAGTCTTCAGGCTTAGCAGTTAAGCAATGCTATCCATTGCTTTTTATCATTGAATTTTATGAAATATTTAGTATTTGTTGGGGAAAGAACTGAACTAGTCTGACACGAGTAATCTGATATCTGTCAAGGACAGGGCCATTTATAATCCATAAATGTCGTTAGAAAATAGGCTGCTTTTGCAAGTCATACTAAATCTAACTCCATTTTGTCTGTAACTTCTAAAAATTTGGTATCCCGATGTAACAGGTTAGCCATTTTTACCAGCCTAGGCTCTCGCTAATGCTATACTGCTCCCTTGTGGTCAATGTGAAAAACTGCAACCTGGAGGTTTTTGGTTTGGTTTGGTTTGGGTTTGGGCTTTTTGGATTTTTTTCCCCCTCTTCCAGTTCCCTGTTACTTTGCAGGGCTTTACATACATACTTTGTGTACCGCCTTAAATACTTTCTGGAATTAAGCAAAGTCTAAACAAGTAAAACATACTATGGGCAGTGTTACCTAAGGTTAAAAATAAGAGTTTGATCCCTGGTTGGTATGGCTCAGTAGATTAAGTGCTGGCCTATAAGCCAAAGGGTTGCCAGTTCGGTGCCCAATCAGGGCCCATGTCTGGGTTGTGGACCAGATCCCTAATAAGGGGAGCATGAGAGGTCGCCACACACTGATGTTCCTCTACTTCTCTGTCTCCCTTCTCCTCTGTCTAAAAATAAACATTTTTTTAAAAATAAGAGTTTGAAAATCTGTCTGCCTGGATTCAAATCCCAGCTCTGCCACTTACAGCTGTGAAAACCTCGGAGCGTTACTTAGGCTTCCTATACCCAGTTCCTCATCTATGAAATGAAGAGAACAGTAGTACTTCGTGTCATGAGGATTAAGTGAGACAATGAGGCTGTGGTGGCGGGAGTGGTGAGGGGAAAATGGAGACAACTGTACTTGAACAGCAATTTTTTTTAATGTGAAAAAAAAAAATGAGAGCTAAAGGGTAAGTTACAGCCCATTCCCAAGTCCTGTAGCAGTACTCAGACACCCACAGACCACGCCGGGGACCACAGCGGAGAACATCCGGTGCTGAGCGAGGACACGGAAACGCAGCCAAGGTGCGCTAGGATGGTGTCTCCTTCCCCAGCACGTAAATGCTGTACGTGGGACCTCAGGGCCCACTCCATTTGGTCTCCCCATTTTACGGTCGAAGAGCTTGGGCCCAGAGAAGTCACTCTGTTCTCCGGGCACATTTCCAGAACTCTTGCCCTTCATCTCCCAAGCCACAAGATGTGATAACTGTTTAATGCTTCCGAGCCCTTGTGAGCACAAGCCATGTCCATGAAGAAAAAGGTCAAGGCTGTGACCCACCAACCCTAGGTCACCCACACAGGAACCTGGGGGGTGGGGGGCGCTGGAGGGGACAGATGTTTGGAGACATAAATGCTTTCCTACCTTTCTCCACTCCCAATTTTTTAAGTACAATTTTTTTTTCAAGAAAATAAGTATAAAAACTAGCCTGGGCAATGACAGGACAGTGAGTACTAGGAATTCTGGGCTAGCACCACTCCAGGTAACTGGAATGTCAAGCGGGCTGGGCCCTGCCACGTTTTGGGTACCCGTGTCCTTTGTCATGAAATGGGCTGTTGACGCCACACCTGACCCGCCTTTGAAACTGACAAACCTCTATGAACACTGCCCAGGGCCAAAGAAGACCGCCTTGTTCAAGACCATGCCCCCTTCCCCAGTGCTGGGTCCCTGTGAAGGAATGAGAGTCAGCACCTTCGCAGCCCAGGGAGACAGCCCTCAGGGCCAATCCCAGCTGCAGAGCTCCCTGTGGGACCCGCTGGGGCCCTCGTGGAACCAGCGCCACAGCCCATCCTCTCCCTCACTCGGTCCTGCTTCACTCCCTCCCGGGAATGATCCTCCAGGCAAACCCAGCAGACCTCCTGCACATTACTCTCCATCTCAGCGCATGGCTCCCAGAGGACCCCACCTGCAGCAGCTCTTTTCTGATAGAAAAGTCTCACACCTCACTCTCCCCTGACTTGTTTTGGTTGGTTTGTTCTTATTAAAACACATCCAAAGGCATACTTAACCTCTGCAACCTAAGCAGAGTCTGGGCTTAATATTCAGCAAAACCTATTTCAAATTCTTTCTCCATTGTTACCATATAAATGGTTGCTTCCTCCACAACCTGATTTACATTTGGATTGCATAATCGAAGCACAATGTATTCTCACGGTGCAGCAAGGCCTTCGGATCCCCACTCCCCGCAGCAGCCCGGGGCCCTCCCCGGAAGTCGCGTCTCCGTCGCTGCCTTGACAACCGCTGCTGGTCTCAACCAGTCGAGTCTCTGAGCAGCATTCATTTCCCGCGATCTCTTTTATGAATCACTTTTTTTCATTTTCCAAATGTAAAGTAGTATTAGAGTGTTTTGTCAAATGCCCTTGCTCAAACCCCTTAGTTTATGAGGATTAACAACAGCCCACGGGGAAGGAGAGTGTAACGAAGTGTAAGGCATCCGAGGAAGAGGCAGGAGAGGAACAAGTGGGAGAATTCTTGTTTTAAGGTCGGGAAAATCAGCTAGTGTTTCTGTAACTTGCCAGAGGAGAAACCATGTCAGCATTCATAGTATATTTAGATAGGTTTAAAAAGCAATCAAATATGATTTTATAAATAATAAGGTATTGGCTAATTTCCGTACAGGCTCACGGCGAAGGCCCCACTGAATCCCCAACACCGAGGAACTCGGCAGCAGACACGCGTCACCCAAGTCTGGGCCATTCAGAAATTTCAAGGCCTGTGCTCGAGTGTCCCCAGGACACAGGTCACACTTCTCAACAGAGGGCAGCCCGTGGTCAGCTCAGTGGCTCAGTGCTGGTGGCATCACGGGGTTGAGATGGGCTTTTGCAGGAGCAGGAAATTCATTGGGAAGTAGAATCGAAAAGGCTTCTTCCCCCATAAAAAGTCAACCTGAGCTGTCAAGAAACATACTTTACTTGGCAGAGGGTGGCATCTTCAAAAATATCTGCTGGGTGTTGGGAAGGGTTGTTCATTATACATTTTTTAATGTTTATTTTATTATGCTTCATTTTTTAATAATTATTTTATTGTTTTTCAGTTACAGTTGTCTGCATTTTCTCCCAACCATTCCCAGTCCCATCCCAGCCAAACCCACCTCCCTCCTTGCTTCCATCTCCCCCCCAGATCCCGTTTTTGTCCATGTGTCCCTCATAGTAGTTCCTGAAAACCCTTCCCCCCATTATCCCCTCCCACCTCCCCTCTGGTTACTGTCAGACTGTTCTTAATTTCTGTCTCTAGTTATATTTTGCTTGCTTTTTTCTTTTGTTGATTATGTTTCAGTTAAAGGTAAGATCATATGGTATTTGTCTTTTACTGCCCGGCTCACTTCACTTAGCATAATGCTCTCCAGTTGCATCCATGTTGTCCCAAATGGTAGTCACTCCTTTCTCTCTGCTGCATAGTATTCCACTGTGTAAATGTACCACAGTTTTTTGATCCACTCATTTACTAATGGACACTTAGGTTGCTTATTATATATTTTTGAATAAGCAAACTATAAAACTGAAAATGCAAGCTACCTTGGGAGATAAAAAAGCAGTTATTTGGGGGGAAAAACTCTAATTACAAGGGCAATGAAAGGGGACAAAAGCCAGAGCAGGGACATGTAAAGGAGGAGCAGGAACGACAGCGGGAACAGTCACAAAGGACACAGAAGGAAGAGCAGGCAGGCACCAGAGCTACACTGCTGTACCTGCTGTATCATTACCACCACTTTTGGCTGCAAGGAACAGAAACCCCCCAGGGCACATTTTTGTTAATCTTTCTCATATAACAAAAAATTGAAGACAGCTCTTGCTGGTGTTGCTTCAACAGCTCAGCAATATCAGGGTTCACATCTCTGTAATCCGAAGCCTATTCCTCATGGTTGTAAGAATGCTGCTGCCTGGCCACTTCTAACTGGAAGGAGGCCAGGGAGAAAGGGGCTGCAGAGGGAGGGCCAGGCCACCAACTCCCTACCACAGCCACAAGACCGCCGTGGGAAGACGGGGCTTTTCTGAGGGGAGAGCTTGGCGAGAGGGTGGGTGCCGGGGCAATGCGAATGGCACCGCAGCCCTGGCTGGTGCACAGGCTGGAGCGTCCAGGGAAACATGTCAGTTTCCACATCGCACTGGTAAATGGGCAGAGAGACAAAATAGATACTCCAAACCTAGATTTTATTTGTATTACCCAAGACACTACCTACAGAACTCTCAAAAAAAAAAAGTTCACTCTGCCCTGGCTGGTGTGGCTCAGTCGGTTGAGTGCCAGTCTGCAAACCAACAGGTCGACGGTTCGGTTCCTGGTCAGGGCACATGCCTGGGTCACAGGCCAGATCAGGTCCCTGGTGGGGGACGTGTGAGAGGCAACTACACACTGATGTTTCTCTCCCTCTCTTTCTCCCTCTGTCTAAAATAAATAAATAAAATCTTTTTAAAAAGTTCAGACTTTATAAATGAAGTAATAAGAAAAAAGTACATTTGAATTGCTACAAAATACAATCAAATTACAAAAGTACATGTATTTTTATACTTTATTTACATAGAAACGGTATAATTGTAATAAGGAACAAAAGAAATAAAATAGCAGGCATACATATTTACACAGCAAATATAGGCAAAACAGGAAGATTCTTTAAATACTAGCATTTATCAAATCAGCTTCTAAGAATAATTTTTATCACCTTCAGAAAGAATTTTTAGGATTCAAGCTATGACTATCTTAATGGAAAAATTATATTCTTTCAACACCTCCAAGGTCCTGTGGGCTCAGTAAACCAGATCACTACCCATTTTTAAAAGAAACAAAGGCTCTTAAATTAGGATATTGTAACTGCTTTAAGAAATTGTTTTAAAAAAGCTCATACTATCATTTGCTGAGTAATACAATATAAACTTAGCTCACATTAATTTCTTAATCCACTAAAATGGCTTCTGTCACCGCACAGTGAGACTCCACTGCTCTCTAACAAGGACAGACACTGTCATTCACTATTTAGCTCTTGGGAAAATCACTCAAAGTGTGAATTCAGCCATTAACAACATTAGCATACATGAAAAAAATTAAAATATCTATCTATCCCCAGTAACTAGTTAACTGCTACATCCCTCAAACCAGAGATGGGCATTTTTGAGAGTCCAGACTTTTCATCCCTGGCCAGGGTGGCTCAGTGGGCTGGAGGGCTGTCCTGTGCAGCGGAAGGCAGCGGGCTGATTCCAGGTCAGGGCACACGCCTAGCTTCTGAGTTCATGGTGCCCAGTCGGGGTGCGTATGAGAAGCAACTGATAGATGTTTCTCTCCCACGTCCATTGTTTTTCTCCCTCTTCCTCCCCCTCTCCAAAATCAATAAGCATGTCCTAGGGTGAGAATAAATATATACATATTTTTTTATAAGAGTCAGGACTTTTCGAACCTCTGCACCAATATACCCTGGTGTATAGGCTTCACTGAAGTTCACCAGCAGAAGACAGGCGTGTAGTGAGAGCCACGCCGGCACACCCCCGTGCCCTTCCCTGGAGAGTGTGGACACAACTGGCGTCGTTCACACCTTGGGCACACCTTCTGTGGGTGCCAGTTCTTCCTGTAGTTCACTGTCCTTCTGACTGTAAAAATGTGATGTCAAAACTGAAATAAAGCAAATATTTAACACAGAAATTATTCTAATGTAAGACAAAATGGAAACACAAGCACCAAATGATCCCTTGAGGTTCAATTCATTCAACAATAAAGTTATTTGAGAGTGGGCTTCTGTGTCAGGCACTGTGCCTGAAAGTAGACCCAAAAAAGACATTCTTTCTCTAAAATGCTCGTAGTTGACTGGAGAGAAAAAGCTAAGAGCAGCGGACAGCATGAGACAACTCTGTGAAACCTCACCGTCCCACTATCACTGGGGATAGTATGTTCAGGATATTCAGTGACCCAAGTGAATTTCTGAGGTAATCAAAGATTTCAAACATCCTATAATTTTAATAAACCAAGTTCTAGTCCCTGTTCTGCCAATCGGATGTTGCGGTAAAGGCAGATTACGTAAGCATAATCAGGTAGCACTGGCCAGGGGGGTTTCTGTGTTTACTTTAGGGTACTGCTGTGAAGATCAGATGAGTAAAACAGCGCTCTGCAAGTCCTAAGTATCTACACAACCGTTAAGCATTTATGTTTAGGCACCTTTGTCTTTTCATCATAATAGTTCTGAACTATACACTTTTGTCTTCTTGGAGTCAAGGCCATACATTTCTGAGGCAACATGATAAACATCAGATACTGTGCGCACCCACACCAGCTGCTCAGAGACCACTCACGCTAGAGCGTGGGCAGGACAATTCCTCCCACTCCGCTGTGCTCTGAGCTGCTCCCTGCTCCCTAGTCTTCCCTGCCCTCCTCTGCTGACGGCGACCTCTCCTGAATGCAACCCTCCTGACTTCGGACTCTGTCCCTCTGCCACAGTCCCCTTGCTCCCATCTCAGCTCCATTAGGAGATGGGAAAAACACCCCCGAATTAGAATTATGGCTAAATTAAAAAAAGAGACTTCAGGTAAGGAGCAATCTTAAGGATCAAGTCTTTGAAACATAGTGCCTGTCCTTTTAAGCAGGTAATGTCACTGAAGATAACTATGATCCAGTATGTGTTTTTAAAAAGGCAGTTACCATCCTGATCCAAAGTCTGTATCTGCCTGAAAACCAATGGAGCATTCACAGGTGCGGTCAGCGGAAGCTACTGCACCACTTGGCGCCGGTCCCCTGCAGGTTTCTGACACCCAGTCCGTGCCGCAGGTGGCAACACCCGCAAGCGCCCGGCCTGGGTGAACCATTATAAACGCATGCACGGCATTTTTCAAGCCAAGTGTTTTATTTCAAAAAACTTCATAGAAGGGTAAAAGCCAAAATGAGCACACAGAAGTTAGCAAACACAGAAACATTAGCAGCATCAACAAATAATTATATAGCCCATTCTGCATAATTACTTTAAGAAAGCTTGAAGGCAAAGACATATCATAAATATTGAGTTGGCCAAAAAGTTCATTCCGTTTTTTTCTATAAAATAAAAGACACATTTTTCATTTTCACCAATAACTTCATTGATTTGGATATTTTGAGCATGCTGTCTCTCTCCCACAAGGTATAAAGTTGATTGTTCTCAATTAATGCCTCAGTTTGATCGCTATCAACTTCAACTGGTCTACCTGACCGTGGAGCACTGTCCAGCCAGCGAGAAATCTCTAACATGAAACTTCATAAACCACTTTTGAAATGTTCAGTCCCAGCACCTTCTCCACACACTGCACAAATCTTTTTGTGTGTATTTCAGTTACATTTTTACCTTTTTGAAATAATAAAGCATCATATGCCAAAAATGTTGCTTATTTCCTCCCATCTTCAATATTAAAATGGCCAAACAATTCACCAATTTTGATGTTTGTTTTTTTTTAACTGATGTGACAGCTGTCACAATACAATCTAACAAAATTGTTTCAAATGAAGTTAAAGACAACTAAGCACTACTACAGCCATCTTACAGAAAAAAAACAGACAAACTTTTTGTCCAACCCAATAATACGCTTTAGAAAAACTAAAATATTAACTTTACATTATTAGAGCTCACCCTTGACGTTTCTGGACTTGAAAATGGAGAAGGCTCCCAAGACCTATTTTCTTTCTCAAAGGAATCATCTTCTTGGAATGCAAATTTCTGCTGGAGTGCCTGGGATATGACAGCCACTGGGTCCCACTGTGAACTGTGTCTCCTTCTCTTATGAATCGGTCTGCCTCCAGGTGACCTATATTTTTTAATTATATAAATTAAAATTTTGTGTAATTTAAGCTCCTTGTTAGCAAACATAGCAGAAATAAAAGCATAATGTATCACAATCTGATTAGTCTTTGAGACTGAAATTTTTTGCCACGAATGAAACAGAGGAGTCAGAAGACCAAGAAACCAGGTGGGCTCTACCACAACCATATTGTGACCTAGGATTTATCAACTATCTCTGTGCTAAAGATCTTTATTTTAAATCACCTATTTTTGCAGTAGAATTTTTTTAAATATGTAAGAACTTTTAAAAGGACTATAGAGTTCATACAAAGAAAACCATGAGGCTAACTTTCCCTCGACCTTCACTTAATGCCTACTATTACGCCAGTTTCCATCTTACATTTTGAGGGTAGAACAGGATCCTGTGCCCATGGAACATTCTGGTGGCAGGTGATCAGTGCACCAGTGAGCAAGAGCAATACATGCCATGAATAAAATAAAATAGGGTACTGTGATAATGACTAGGACGAAAACACTGTAGATAGGACACTCAGGAAAAGCCTCTTCAACGACATGACATCCTCTTTAAGAAAATGACCAGGGGTCAGTTTAATGTAAACATCGGTGGATACAACAGGAAGGAGCTTGGCATGTGTGAGAAAACAAAAACAGAAATCATTGGCGTGCAGTTAGTATGGGAAGCAAGACATGAGGTCAGAGAGAAGGGCTAAATCCTGGAGGGACTTACGGGCCACAGCAAAGTGTCTGTATTTTATCCTAAGCACATGGAAAATCACCAGAGGTTTTAAACAGGGAATGGCATGATCTGACTTCGATTTTTAAACGATCACTCTGGTTACTATACGGGGAGAACGAGGCAAGAATAAAAACAGAGGGACCAGTGAGGAGGCCACTGCAGGGGTCCAGGTTAGATGAGATCACTGGTGGCTTGGGTGGGGGTGACAGTTGGATCACGAGGGCACACAAATTTGAGCTACAAGCTGATGAAAAAAATACGGGACAGAAAGGAAGAGAAAAAAGTCACTGGTGAGTTTTCTGCTGGGCCCAGTGACACCAGCAGGTGACCTGGCTGGCATCAAGTGCGCAAGTACAGAGAGGAGAGATTTTCCTCTGTCCCAGCTGTCTCGTACAAGGATCACGTCACAACCTCCTTAAGAATGAAATGACTTACCTGTCCTAACACAATGATATAGAATATGCATTTATTTTCTCACCAGGCACCTCACTGAGGGATTTCCAGGTGAGCATGCCAGACCTCTGTGAAATCCCACTAAAAAGAGAGCAAGGAAACAAAAACGATGTACACCCCAAAAGATAAAAGATTACAAGATGAGACAGTAGACAAGAATTGCAATAAAGTGTTAAAAGCTGGAAAGCTGCTGAAAATGAAGAGTAGGGGGTGAGCAACCAGCCCAAAAAGATTAACAAAAAGTCTACAAATGGAATGATAAACTGCTTCCTTGTTCTCTTTCCCTGCTCAGCTCTCAAACCACCTGGCTTGCACTCCCTGTGTACTTCCCATCTCTCCCAACCAAAAAGAAGACTGAAGAATCTTCTAGGAAGACACTCTAGCCCCAAAGAAAGGACAAACAGCTACCAAAACATGGGGTGAGGCGAATAAAATGGTCGGGTCCTCTGCTCACACACTGAATGGTGATGCCCCCCAGCTGACAGTCCACCTCACACAAAGTCCCTTCAGTCAGCTCCTCATCGTCTCACTTTCCAATATGATGTAGAGCCAACAATCACCAGCTCCTTAAGGCTCCAAAACTAAAGCCAGAAACCAAAATTGACAAGTGGAAAAATGGAACTTGGGAAAAACAGAGATAATTCAAGAGCAAAAGACCTCAAAACTTACCACCATAGTTAACATCTTCAGTGGAATAAGACAAACAAAAGCAGGAAGACACAGAAAAGAAAGGAGCATTGAGAGAAAAGGAAATGGCTCGTACGAATTAAAAGTATGACAGCAGGAAAAATCCAATAGAAGAGTTGAAAGGTAAATTAAAGAATTTTGCTTAGGAAGTATGATAAAAAAGCAAAGAAAATAGTAAAGGAAAAGATACAAAGCAGAATAATTCTGCCATCAAATTTCTAATGGAGTCCCAAGAAAAGAATGGGAGAATATTATCGGAGAAATAGTTATAAGAGATTTCCAAAATGATGACCCTAACACGCTAGACTGAGTCCACAGGTGCCCAGAATAACGAATAAGAACTTTCCAGGGCACATCATCATGAAATTTCAGAATACCAGGACTAAAGAAAAGCTCTTAAATGCTTTAGGAATAGAGAAGCAGACCTCATCCCAGGAATCAGAACAGCATCAACTTCTCAACAGAACTGGAAGCTAGTAATCAATGGGATGATGTCTTCAAATTTCTGAGAAAACGATTTTTCTGCCGATTATACCCCAGCCCAACTAGCAATTAAGTGTGAGAATAAAATAATCACACTTTCAGATATGCAAGGTCTTAAAATAATCTACCTGGTCTGCTCTTTCTCAGAAAGCTACAGGAAAGTGACACCCAGGAAATAGGCGCCACTGTAGGGAACCGTTTTGCGTGTTGTGGAAATGTAGCTCAGCCCTCACGTGGAAAACCAGTGGGGTGCGAGTAGCACACAGGGCCACACCTGCAAATAGGTTCTCCCGTGGGGAATCAGGCCTGCATTGTACCTAGACTGCTATGAGATTTGCTTTTGCTAAAACTCCCTCACCCTGAACTGAGGCAGCAAGGGCTTCCTGCAACTTCCTAAAGTCTGTGCTAAACCTCCCAAGTATGGAGTGTGACCGGTTCAACCACTTTCCCCTTGGTCTGTAACATCCTTCTTTTTGAAGTAATTAGCAGCATTCTTTCCTTTGTTGTCTGTAAAAGGTAATCCCCTGCAGTGAACCTGTGCATAGTAAATGAGGACTACCCTCCA
>PVKM010028688.1:0-18143 GCA_004027735.1 Carollia perspicillata
GAACTGTCATGTCTCTTTGGCAGAATTCTGCAATTAAAGAGACATGAAGGCTTACTTTCAAATGACCATTCAGGGTCCAGAAAATAAAATCTCATAGCCATGGGGTTATTTTTCTTCTGAGTAACAAGAAGAATATGCCATTTATACAACTGTAATTCCTTTATGGATCAAAGTGCTTTTTGATTAAGGTCCTTTATTTATCATAACTAAGGATCATGGAAAAAACAATCCTTGGATTCAATGATTACCACTTTCCAGAAGAGAAATTGAAATTCAGTGTCAATATGCCTATTACATTTTAACTTTATCCAGGTATTGGGTAAGAGCATGCTTTCCCCATGCTGAGGAAGTACACCTGAAGGCTCGCATTTCTGTAGATCAGTGCAGTCAAAAGGATTTTCTGAGGTGACTGGAATGCTCTATATCCATGATGCCCAACAGGGAGTCATGAGCCATAAGAGGCTACTGAACATTTTATGTGACTAGTGTGTCAAAAAACTAAATTTTAATTTTATTTAATTTTTAAAGTTAAATAACATGTGGCTAGGGACTACCAAATTAGACAGTGCAGCTACAGAGTGCCAACTTGGCCTCCTGAAAATTTTCAGGAACAAAAGTTCTTGCTAAGAAAAGGGTTAGAAAGGTTTGGGAACAAGTCATAGGGCTAGAGATACAAGGTTCACTGGACAGCATGCAGGTGAAATTTCCATCAGATTGCAGACTAACACAGGCTCGATGCTTCTTAAACGAATTCTACTCTGATTAACTTTGGGATTATTACCATCATGCTGACAAAAGCATGAAGTGGACAATAGATGGCAATGCTATTGTTTTTATTTGGAAATAGATGTGCGTATGATGCTCCATATCTTTATACATACACTCTCCCTGGGAGGCATCGAATTAAACATTCAGCCTGACTTCTCTGAGGTTTGATTCCCACACAGTGAATACATGTTTGACTCTGCGGGGGTGGTAGCATGAATGCCCGAGCCTTACATCACCAACAGAAGATTCACACAGGAATCAAACTGCATGTTTGCTTTTTGTTTCTTTACTATCATTTGCACCTTTCCTTCTCTCCTTTTTTTCTCCTTCTTTCTTTTATATTTCTTTCTTAACAACTAAGAGGGGTGAGGGGAACGATAAAAAGTAAATGGCCTACTTTGCAGTGGCATTGAGCTTGATTCCATGTTTACGCGTTTAGCTCAAAGGACCTTTTATGTTAAATCACTTATTTGCTATCAGAGATACTCTCAGTGAACAGAACTTAGAGATTCATCAAAATGACAAAACTGAGAGTCTCCAGGGCAGGAAAAGGTCACCAGACTCTGCACAAGTGCTTGATCTGCTTGAGTTCTTCACAAATGCTCCCAGGATGGCGATGCCTTTCTTCTCCTCTATTCTGGTGGAAATGATTTAGTGAATGCTCTGCACCTTTCTCTTCCTTCAATGCCACCCTTGACCCCTTACCCCCACCCTTTCACATGAGATCTTTTTGCTTCACTGGCCTTTCCAGATGAGGAAGAGTCTCACCCAATCAAGAATGCACCTTTTCAGAAGAGGTCAATTAGTCCTGGGGAGTAATGAGGACTAAGCTTCCCTCTCCACTTTGACCATTGATTTAAATGCTATTCACAAGCACCAGGGTGCTAGGGAGGCGATGCTGTGGAAACTGATGTGGGACTTCATCCTCCATTCCCATAACCTATGCTCAGTCACCCCAGACAATCAGCCACCAGCCACAGCTCCTTCTCACCCAGCTACATGGTAACCAAAACAAGCTCCTTCTTTGTACACTTTCTGTAGCGTGTAATTGCCAACTGATGAAAGAGAAGAATGGAAAGGAAATGTATTGAGAGAGCTTCGACAGAATTATCGTAACAAGGGTTCTGATGTCCCAACTTTACAATGTCGAGAGGCAACCTTTATGGCATGGCCCATGCTTGGAGTCTGGATGCTGCCAGGAACTGCTCCATAGAGAATGTGGCACGTTTGCCAATGCCATACACACCATGTGGGCCACCTTGTGCTCCCAAATATCATAGACTCTTCAGAGTCAGGAGAACTAGGAGATTCTTGGAGATTTCTTTCTCAGCATGAGGACTCCCTCTATAAATACCCCACAAGTGGCCACATCGGGGTAGTGACTCCACTGTTTCCCTACAATAGAGCCAAATTGAATTAAATATTTCATACTTGCTTTGATTTTTTCATTTCTGCTCCAAGCTAAATTTCCCTGGTTCTTTCCATTGTGCCTCATATGACATGATTTTGAGGCCCTCCCTTGTCCTGGTCAATCTTACAGTTAGGGCTGAGAAGGAAATTCACACTCAGCCACGAACATATAGATGCCATCATTGGCCTCTGAATGTTTTACGTGAGCTTAGGAGAGTAGGGTCAGAGGTGTGTAAAATGTAGAGGAGGTCAACGAAAGTGGCAGAAGCTTTAATTTACCTCTAAAACAGCATTGGGTTAGGGCAGGAGTGCATGGACACGAGAACAAGGTATTTTGCTGATAAAGAACTTCAGTCTTAGAAATAATTATGTAATTTTGAGTACCTATCAGGAACTACACCAGATTTTTCACATACATTAACCCTTACAAGAAAGTAACCCTTACTATTCTCACTTTGCAATGAAAATTTGAGTCTCATAGAGATTACATAATTTGCCCAAAGTCATATGGCTAATAAGTGGCGAATAATGTAATACTCCCAAAGTTTGAAACTTAGAATGATTTCTCCTGGCCAATGCCACATGCTAGAATTATACAACCTTTTGCGGTCCAGATGTCTTTTCTGTTTTGACCTTTCAGATGCATCCAGTCACTCTTATTTGGTCTGATTTTTCTGGGCTCAGCTCATTACCTGCTATGACCTTCCATCCCTTCCTGATCCTTCCAGACTTGCCTGCTCTGAATCTGGATATCTTCCTGATCCCACAAGCTAGCCTGAGTCCCTAGTTCTCCACTCACTGTTGTGTGTGGACATATCTTTGATCTCCCTCGAGAGAAAGGGAGATTCCAGCCTCCTGAATCACTGAGTCCACCACATGTTCTCATTTTGGCAAGTCTGTGAAATACTCTGGGTGATCAAAAAGGAAAGTTAGCTCTTTAATTTTAGGCCTCCAAATGCCACTAGATACACTTTAACTTCTCCAAATCTTTCTGCTAAATGTTCGACTCTTTCTTCTCCTTTTGCAATCTTTCCCAAAGAATCCAGTGTCCTATGGACACTTTATGAATTGTCAGAAAGGAAAAAAAATGGAAGAAGCATCCAGTTGTTTAAAAGCTCATAACCTGGCTTTTCAAATAGCTCATGCTCAAATGATATAGCTATTGTAAGCTATCTTGCTTATAATACAATTCAGTTGGTTGACAGCTACTAGGAAGTTCACATCAGAAATCCACTGAGGCTGAACGTGAACAGGGTACTCTTACTGAAGCGCCTGGTTCTCATGAACTGAAGAGTACTTTGTACTTTCAACAGCTGCTTATAAACTAGAGGTCCAGGTGGCCCAATCTCTGCAAGTCATAGAGTTTGGGTAAATGCAGTTCAACAAGTATAAGAAGATAAAGGCAGTTCCAACCTCCCCTTGAACATCTTAAAGGATGCCAAAGAGAACCAATTTATAACCCACAGTTGTATTTCATAAAAGTCTCCTTTTCAAATTATTTTCCTTCTCAGTATCTATCATACACCCATCTTCCCCCAAACTTCTCCTTATAGACTTCATCTCAACTTCCAATCCCAAACTTCCCTGTAAAAACATGTTGGCACAGACCTCTTGGTCTTCCCTATGCAGAGCTTCTCTGAGAACGCACAGAACCCCTCTGCACTTGTACACCTGCAGTCCCCCAGCGGGAGGCAGTTAACACCTGGTAGGCAAAACTTGACTGACGGAGAACAGGAGCTGCTTGATAAGTGTGTCCTTGTTTCTTCCCCTGGGTATTTCATAATCATTTCACATTGTCCTAGTGAGCAATGTATAAGTTACTTAATTCCTCTAATAAATTCCTTTGTTTTGAGGGAAATGTCAGAGTTCCTTATGTTGTTTACTACCAAGAACCACATCCAATAAACATTCTAGTAATAATTATTTGCATTCCAGTTTCCCTGGGTCCTTGACACACCAATTACTATCAATCAAAATAAGCAAACAAAATGAAAACAAAAACACTTCCTTAGGGTACAGACCTATAGGACAAGAAAAACAAATAGATTTCCACAGGGTGTATGTATCACAGTTGAGCTCTTGATTCTGAGCTACGAACTGAGTTTGGGATTCACAGAATCCAGGGATCATAGGAATTTAGCTGAAATATTATTTCCATCCTTTTATTACTCTGATCATCTTGTATTGTGACCGCAGGTTTCACGTGATGCTTGGTGGAAAATATGCTTTGAAAAGCATGACTTCCTGGTTGGTCAACTGGATGAGGGGTTTTTCCGACCTGCTGGAGGGTACTATAAATTCCTTCTCAACTGAAGACCTGGTTCTCAAAGCATCTATCCAAATGGCCTTGCCTCATAACAGCTTCTCCCACTTTCTCTACTGCAGAGTGAATATATTCCCTTCAGGATCTGGTGGCAGAGAAAATAGTGGCACAACTTGGATTTAAAATGTCCTAGAAATTGTGTTTTTATCAAAAAATTAATTTAAATTTCACATTCTGCTCTCTGAAATGTCAGTGGCTACTGTTACATAAAAATAATAAATAGGCACGTATTAAGGAGACTTCCAATCAAATAAAATAAATAGAACAATGCCTTCAGCTCTGCTCTATGCAAGATGGTACCAAAAAGGATTTTAAATAATATAACCCTATGAAGATAAAGAGATTATGAGAGAGAATGATGCTGAGAGACAGACGCAGCCAACAGAAGATGGAAAGCAAATTGACTAATACCAACTAACTTAGCAGAGTAGAGAAAGTGAGGACCTGAAACAACTATGGAGGGAAACACCAAGCAAACAAACAAAACCCCAAAAGACCTGGGCTGCAAAATTTCAGGGATGGCCAAGAATTGATGTATCAGTATCTCTGAAAACAGAGTTGAAGATCAGGAGCAAAAACAGAGGAAACTGATCAAAAATCTGTTTAGGGAACATATACTGTAGATCCTCCTATACCCGTACTTACAGGTGACTCTGGTCCCCAAGCTCCCAATCTAAAAGCAGATGGCAAGTTTATCTTCTGGAAAACCAAGCCAGAGAGGCTGGGGAACAGACCTAGCAGTCTGCGGGAGGGAAGCCCCCTACCAAAAAGAGGATTCAGTGGGTCTACCTATGAAACGTGACTACCTGGCCCTCTTCCCTCGGTCAGCTCCCCAAAAGCTGGCAGCCATACATACGCCCCAGAGGGACTGATGGACCCTAAAGGAAAGACCTAAAGAAATGGACATCTGTGTTGCCAGAGGGAGGGGAGTGCTAGGATGGGGAAAAGGCAAAGAGGCTTAAGGGATACAGACTTCCAGCTGTAAAATAAGTGAGTCACGGGGCTGTAACATACAGCACAGGGAATATAGTCTACAATATCATAATAACTTTGTATGGTGACAGATGGTTACTAGACTTATCTTGGTGATCACGTCGTAAGATATATAAATGTAGAATCACTGTGTTGTACACCTGAAACTAATATAATATTGTCTGTCAATGATTCTCTATTTTTTAAAAAAAGAAAAGAAAAGAAACTGACATCTGTGGAACACAAGGGAAAACCCAGGCCCTCGCAGCGGTCGGGTAGCAAGGGCGGGGCCGGGAGCTGTCGGCGCAGGGTGTGAGCAACAGGGGATCAGCTGCAGAGAATTAAAAACCAATAATGAAATCAACTAGTAGTTGGTTTGCATTTTTATTCACAATTGGGCAGCAATTCTGAACCTCAGTGATAAAATATTCCTCCCCCACCCCCAAACTCTTGTCTGCATCGAAGTTACAAACAATTGCTGAGGCTGCTGTGGAATATCAATAATATGTACATAAACTTCAAATTAGCACATTTTTAGTTTCTACCTGGAAGTTAATTCAGGCCACCCCCCAATTTTCAGTCACGCCCCCATTAATGCAGAGTCAGCTATGTGTGTTCCTGTTGAGAGTAAGTTGGAAGGTTCAAATCATTCCAGTTTGCCTGAGCGCAGTTTGAGTCTCCAGGCCCAGGGGTACTACACGTTCCTGTGCTTAAACATTAGATTCGAAAGTCCACAATGACACCACAGTGTAAAGACAGAAACCCTGGAATTACTGGATTTTGTCATTCCATGTAACCACTCAGAGGTTGGTTCTAATTGAAGTTTAAAATTTAAAGCAATGAACAGAGAACTACAAAGAATAATTGTTTGTTAATTGCAACATTTAGTGTAAATGTGAAATAATTTGATTAAAATCAATATCTTTAAAATTAAAATGTATTCTCCTTTAAGATGGAAATTTATTATTTTTATTGTTAATGGTTTCCAACTAAAGAACTAATAAAGAAGTAATCATTTAACTGATTTTATCATTACTGAAGGTAACTTATTATCTACAGTATATTCAAGGGTGGGCAAAAGTAGGCTCATGGTTGTTCATATGGAAAATAGTACAATAATTAATAGATAATACTACAAGAATAAACGCTGTTTCGCATACTCACAACTGTGAACCTACTTTTGCCCACCCCGGTATGTTTGTGTGTGTGTGTTATATAAAACGAAGTGATCTGATCCAGGTGTGATGTATGCTGGGTCCACCTCTAGTTTGAACCCTACCACTCTCCTTCTTTACAGTCAGCCAGCAACCATCAGACAGTATAAGAAACACAGAGACCACCCGGACCAGGTGCTTCAGTTGGCTGGGGGACCATCCCATGTACAAGAGGGTTCCAAGTTCAATCCCCAGTCAGGGCACATACAAGAGGCAACCAATCAATGTTCCCCTCTCACATCGATGTTTCTCTCTCTCTCTCTCCCTCTCCCCCACTTCCCTCCCTCCCTCTCTAAAATCAAGAAACATATCTTTAGGTGAGGATTGGAAAAAAAAAAAGGAAAAGAAACACAGAGACCAAAATGAACAAACCAAAAAGATGAAACAGGGACCAGGCGGGGACAAAAGGAAACTTAAACCTCAATCTAAAATCCTAGAGATAAAACAAAATATTGCTTCCTTGACTAGAAATAACAAAAATAGAATGTTATTTTAAAAGAAAAAGACAAGAAAAAAAGACTCAGAGAATAGGAAAGAACCCTCGGGAATTATAAATATGAAGGCAAAATTAAAAATTCAATGGGAAAAAGAATGTAAAGTTGAGAAAATTTCAGAAGTAGAACAAAAAACATAACAAACTGAAAAATAAGAGAGAAGAAATTTTTAGAAATAGAGGATCGATTCACATCGGACTCTGACTTGGAGTTCCAGAAAGAACACCAAGTAAACAAATGGAAGTAAAAAAAAATCAGATAATATAGAAAAGTTTCCAGAACTAAAGGCCAGGAGTTTCCAAACTGAATGGCCCACCAAGTGCTCAGGACGATAAATGCAAAACAAACCACACCAAGGCAAACCACTGTGAAATTTCTGAATATTGGGAACAACAACAACAAAAAATCCTAAGAAATCCCAGACAGAAAAAGCAAGGCACACACTAAGGGCCAGGAATCAGCATGGTCTTAGCTGTTCCAAAAACACCCTGAAATCCTGAAAATGCTGGAGCAATACTATCAATATTCCAATTTTAAAAATATTTTCAATCTAGAATTTTATACGCAGCCAACTAGAAATCAACCTAAGTGTACAATAAAAAATGTATGACATCCACGGTCTCAAAAAATCTACACTCTATATCGGAAAACTTCAGGAGGACATGGTCCCTAAACATAATAGAGGAAACAGAGATAAAGGAATGCAAGACACCCAGAAAATGAGGAATATGGGCTCAGGAAGAGATGTGGAAAGAATTTCCTGTATGACAATGATGGGAATACCAAGGTTAGCAGCTCTGCGGCCCGTCTTGAAAGTCCTCAAGTTCAGATTGCAGCCAGAATATGAAATACTCCATAAAACAATGTCTCCAAGAAAAAATAACATAAAATAAAGCCAACTTCTGAAGTCCCATTCTCCTGGAGAATGTGGAACTAATGAGTGTAAAAAAATAACACTAAGCAGATTTTTGAAAGGAAAAAAAGGCAATTTGAATTCCAGGAAAAATAAAAGGCTGTACAAGAACAGAAATGCAATCACAGTGAACTGTGAGCAATACTTACATTGTCCTGAAAATGCAAACACTGAGAATGAATTGAAGAACTAATTAGGATTTAACTGCACTGGGAGGATGGGGCTGAAGAGACATATGTGTAAGGAAGTTCAATTTCCATCTTTCATAAGAAAAGTCAATCATTATAATGAGAAGTTGCGGCCGTGTTATATTATTTAGAAATATAGAGCTAACTGCAAAGGACTAAAATGAGAAGAAACGACAGCGGTGGCCTCAGGGGAGAGTGGCTTGGGTTGCAAAGTCAGGGGCCTGCTATTTTGTTTTGTCTCGTGCTACAACATTTTTAAAATTATGAACACATATTACCTTTGGCAAACATTTAAAAGCAAGCAGCAGGAAATCAGAATTTTTTTGGAAACCCCCAGATTCAATGTTTTGAAATGTAATATAAAATAGGGGGACAGTTCCGGTTCCAACAAAATGCCACCTCCCGAACCTCTCTATGTCCGATCAAGTCTCTGGGTCACAGGGAAGGCTTTGAAATGAAGGGAAGCATCACTTACTGAGCACCAACTGTGCATTAGTATCATTGTAGAAGATTTTCAGAGATCACTGGGACGATCTTCCCCATCGCCCTGAGGAACAGAGGAGGCCCAGGTGAAAGACCGAGTCCCTAAAGGATGAAGAACTTGGGTGCAGGCATCTGTCTGGATTTCTGATTGTGAGCCCCAGGTGGTCTGTGAACAGATATAACAACTGACTCTCATCACAAGTCCAGGACAGATGTGAAGCCATTTTCCAGATGAGCAAGCAAGAGCAGTCCTTAACCAAGATCAGGTGGCTTAACCAAGTCATACAAATAGTAAGTGGCAGAGCTGCATGTGGCCCCAGCCTCCCGCATAACTCCCCACTCTGAAATCTTTGGACAGAGACTGTGTCTTATGTTATCACTATGCCGAGGACGTAGGAAATGCTCAAGCCCAAATCCACAGACTGAAGCAGGTAGGACCCTGAAGAGGTCTCAGCTGGTTCATCTGCCCAGGAGAATTCCCATCAGAACCCAGTTCCCCTCCCA
Source organism: Carollia perspicillata (assembly GCA_004027735.1). Taxonomy (NCBI): domain Eukaryota; kingdom Metazoa; phylum Chordata; class Mammalia; order Chiroptera; family Phyllostomidae; genus Carollia; species Carollia perspicillata. The sequence goes on from PVKM010028688.1 coordinate 9,270, forward strand.
CCCCACCCCAACCCCACATCCCTCCTCCCTCTAGCTGCTACCACCTGGATGGTACGAATACAGCTCCCAAAGAGCAGGGCCCTCCATCAGAGCAAGAGGGGATGGTTCAGCTTTCCCCAAGGAAGAGTGTACAGCTCCAGGACCCAGGCTTTCACACTGAAATGTCTCACACTTTAAAATCAAAGGACAAGAACAATTTCACTCTTGAAAAACAGCAAAACTAAAACTTTCATGAAAAAGCGAAATTGTGGAAACAATTTTGGAGCCCACAGAACTTTTGAAAATGTCATGAACAAACTGTGAAATCAGGGCGATAAACATCAGAGGCTCCAAGCAGGGACAGCAGTGCCCTCAGTGCAGCGCTCTCACCCCGAGTCACGGAGAGGCCAGTTTCCATTCTGCGGGCCTAGCTAGTGCATGCCTCCTGCCTGGCGCTGGCTCCAAGGCCGGCGGCGTTTGGAACACACGAAATGAGTGAACTCTCCAACATGGGAGGTTGGACCCACTGGAGGCCAAGGGGATAACACATGGAAGCCAGCGCCCTGGGAGACGGCCTGGGAAGCAGAGGCGAGCTCTTCAAAGGATCTGGGGGAAGTGGATTTATTCTCAGGGATTCTCTCTGCTGTTTCCACACATCTGTGCCGGAGTCAAAATTACACAGCCTATCTTCGGGGCTTCCACGATGATAAATTTAAAATGATTCCCAGAGGAAATGTACTTGTTGTGGGGATTAAGTGCTGCAGAGCATGCACGGGGAACAGGGTAGAGGACAAAATATTTTCAAAAGAGCCTCTTTGTTCACTAAGAACTTTATGGTCATGGTAACATTAGCAGAAAATTTTGGAGTCAGCTCACTTTATTACTCACAGAGATGCTTCACAGCATGAGAGAAATGGTAAAAGAAATGTCTAGAGAAGTGCGTCTGATCCCAGCAGGATGGTAACCTATCTAAATTCTCTGTTACAATTGACAAATTCAAGAGTCAGGCGGGCTGTAGAGAGGCGCTAAGGCACCATTGTGGTCCCTGAATATTTCCCAGGAAGTTCACACAGGTGGCTGCAGGCCCACTTTCCTGGACCCAGGCTTTCTTGCCTTCCTGGTCACTGGCTCACAGGAACTACTGAAGGACCCACCCAAGCCTTCTGGACTACCATATTTTCAGGCTGTCATCTGTGAACACGAAGTTGCAAAAAAAAAAATGGCAAGAGTAGAAATGTGCTTCTATTTCCAACTCTGGGTATTAAACACTTTGGAGGCATCTGTCCCAACTCCAGGTGCCTGCTAGACCTCCCTAGGGCCAGCTTCCTAGGGCAGGTGGTCCCCCTCCATTCCCAGTTCTGCTGGATGTCCCATCAGGAGCAATCGATGGAGCACCATAGAAACGCATGTTTCTTTAAACCACTCGTTCTTGGCAGGAGCATCTCCCATTTGAACAGCATTGGAAGGGAAACTATTGGATAGTGGGGGCGCCTGTCATAGGGAAAGGCATGCAAGCACTGAACGGCCCATCCTTACCGTCAGGAAGGTTGTCCAACCATTTGTGCTCCAGCAATCCTTGAAATTCTGCAGGATTACCTGGGAAAGCGCTCTTTCCTTTTTACCCAGAGGCACATGGATGCAACCATCCTATGTTAGGGCAGAAACGCAGGCTTTACGATTTATCTACAGACTCTCTGCCCAATGGTTGGGAGACAGCGTGGCTGTGCTGCTTGACTTCCAGGTCCGCCACTGCTCTGTAAATCAACTATCCCGAAGCAAAACGCTCCTCCTCACATCCCTCCCTTTCCATGACCAAGACATTTTAACCTTGGCTTTTCTCAGTTGCTATTCAAGTTCAATACGTGAAACCCTGCTCTCCACCTCCAGAACCTTTGTATACAAAGGTTTATGATAAAGGTAGCCTCAACAGGGACGGTGAGACCAAGATCAGCACAACTACTCCGAACGATTATCTGGTGCTATGTATTGTAATAAAATCCCTCCAAGGAGCAGACCTGAAATCACACTTCATTTCCAACCACTTACCCTGTGGTTATAGTTAAAGGTGTGCCGCATGGTGTATGTGTCAGCTGGTTTTACAATAGGAAAAATCTTCAATCAGTCTGAAGGTCCATTAATACAATACCATTTCAATTAATTACTGTGTATTCATACATCGAACAAAGATCTATTGTGCAGTCAATAAGAATCATGTCGTGAAGGCCTGTGCACTGACAAGGAAGATGAAGCCAGTGCAATATGGAATGCTAAAATGGACCACAAAGCGACGTACAGTATGATAAAGTTTATTATATGTACACGAATATGGAGGATGGTCACTCATTCATCATTCCCAAATATGTATGGGGCACTTCTTTGTTCTTAGGGTTCTAGGCACTGAGGAGACAGCAGTGAACAAAACATCCAGAGTCCCCACCCACCCTTACACTGTTTGTAATCTGGAAGGGTGGGGAGAAAGTAAATAGACAAAAAAATGCAAATGCCATGTCAGAGTAGGATAAGCACTGTGAATAAAAATGAGGTAGGGTAAAGAATTAGAGTGTGTAGGAGGGAACTATTTTAAATAGTGTGATCAGGGAAGGATTCTTTGAGGAAATAACATCTGGACAAAAATCTGCAGGAAGAGAGGGAGAGCAGAGCTCCCACCCCCACCCCCCACCCCCCATAACACCAAGTTCAAGTGCTAGGAGTAAAGCCTGTTAGGCACATTCAAGGCACAGCAAGAAGGACCCATGGCTGGGAGCTAATGGGTAGTGAGGTTGGTAGGCTAACAAGGGGCCAGGGTCTTCTGGAAAGTTTTGGAGCAGGATAGGGACAGAGGACTCTGGCTGCTGCGTGGGGAATTGTCTGTAGGGGGCGCAAGAGTGGAAACAGAAAGACCAGTTCAAAACCTCAGGCAGCCATTTGTGTAGGAGATGCTTAGAGCTGGAGTAAGGGTAGGAGTAAGCAAATTGGTGAACTGTTGTTAAATTCTGGATGTACGTTAAAAGTAGAATCACCAAGATTATCTAGTGCACTGGAGTCACAGTGTGAGAGAGTCAGAGGAATGAAGTTTTTGGCATGAATAACTCTAGAAAAAATAATAATGCCCTTTACTAGTTAGAGAATACTGGAAGAGCAATAGTTAGGAGGGGAAATTGAAAGGATATGTGCCAAGGATATGATCATGATTACAGCTAACACTCACATAAGTGTTCGCTTGCTCCGGGCCAGGCACTGTTGTAACTGCTTTGCATGTACACTCACCCATTTAGTTATCACAGCAACTCGTTGAGATAGGTTACTATTATTGCATTCTGGAATGTGGTTTACTTTTAGATGTATCTAAATATGCTGATTTTCTCTGCAATGAACATGTATACCTTACCCAATAAAGGAAAGTGGAGCATGTGTGTGTATAATAATTCCAGTGAGAAAAACTGATATTAAAGTTCAGGACTTGGCAAGTTTCTGGTGATTGCTCCATCGAGGCTGATGTGAGCTTTTCTCACAGTCTTTTAGTTCAGATCTTCAGCCTGCTTTCCTGCCAGGCCAGGCAGTCTCCAGACACTCCCAGAGTGACACACAGGTCCCTGTACCCTCATTGTAACTCAACCCCTTTCTCCCTTGACTTTAAAAACACTGGAATACTGTGAGGGGGAAATAAACATTCAAGGGATGACCTTGAATCTGTTTTACTTTCTTATATGAAATTTTGCAAATGGATTGATTACTTTAAGCTATGACACTTCACACGTCCCCTCATATTATTTCTGACACATCCCAAATGGATGGAGACTCCCCAGGGGTCGCCACCAAGCTGAGAACCTCTGGTTGAGATGATTATGTGAATCAGCTGGAGGGCACTGATTTCTTTTTTAAAATTTCAACATTTCACAAATGAGAGTTCTCATTTAGTTTCGACTTTTCTTTCCAATCACTTGTATTAACCATAAATTGGGTTGTTTTCTCCTTCAACTGTCATCAATGTGAATGTACTCAATGACATATAGAGATGAGGGTGATTGTAGCTTCTCACAATGGACGAACAGGGGAACGCTGGGGGCAAGGGACCCTGCTGGTTGCCATGGTGACACTCTCTTGACTGGAGTGCTGTGCAACTCTACCTGCCGTGGGAATAACCGACCTGCATGGAATTCTGACTGCACTCTGTTGCTATCTGATACTTTCAGGGTAAATCAGTGGAAGATGAACCATCATCTCCAATTTAAAATGAAAAGTCAGATTGAGACCTCAGCTCATTCTGCTCCTCCATCAATGCTTAGTAAGCTCCCTGATGCTGGAATTACACCAAAGGCAGTCACATTCAATCACTGTAACTCTAAAACAAATTTCTATTTATATTTCCTTTTGAGAATGCAAAAAGGGATCTCTTCATAATGTGCATCCTATTAAATGGAATTGGATATGCCTCAGATCAAATTGAGTCTCCAGAATAATAAACACTGAAAATGCAAAGGAATTAGAGAATACATAGTCCAACCTTGTCACTTGATGGGTGAAGAAATAGATGCTCAGAAAAACTGAGTGCTCTGCCCAGGACCACACAGAAATGAGGACCAGAACCCAGCTGACCTTGGCCGAGCACAATGTTCTTCCCACCCACTAGACTGCGCAAGCTTTCTTGTACACAAGCGCCTGCCGAGGCCACTGGTGATGATCTCAGTTGGCCCCCCAGTGTCCCAGGATAGGCTTTAGGAGCTGTCTCCCACAACTGCACCAGGTGACTGACTCATGTCTCTTATGGCAGCAGAGCTGCACCCTCAAGGAAAAAGGAAAACCCACCCAGGGGGCAGGACCAACATCACAGCATCTCATGGCTGAGAGCCATTGGAAAATGTGAATTCCAGCCTGGCCAACGTGAAAACCGATTTGAAAGGACTAAAGAAAGGAGAGAGAGAGAGAAGGATGGAAAGAAATCAAAGACTGTTCAAGAGCGAGTAGAAAATTAAGGGAGATATTAAAAAAACACAGGTCAGAAGCATTTAAAACTCAAGCCTCTGCTTTTTAAAAGCCAGTTTCTGTACCAACTATTGTCAGAGAACTACTATCCTTATAAATGCTTGCTCAAGTCCTGAACCAGATAAAATTCAGATCACAGTTGTTTTCTTGAAGACGCCTTCTCCGGCACCTCGGCTACATTTCCTTGAGCAGATCAGCTAGTTGTGAGATCCTAGCCTGCACTGCAGTCAGGAGCCAAAAAGCTTATGATAGGAATAGATTTAAAAATTAAAAGCTGGCAGTCTAATCGGCTTGGCAGTAATCACGAGCAACATGTTATTAGCTTTGAGAATACATTTAGGTGTGGAACTGCAACTCAGAACTGATGCCAACTGAGGAAATAGCATTTCCCTGCCTATAATTGTTGTCACAAGCTCGTAACCAACCACTGACTTTCATACACACTGTAGGGCACTAAAAAGTGTCTGGGCTTACCAACAACACGCTTCACCCTCTGTTCTGATGACAAGCATGACAATTCCCAGCTGGCCTCCTCTTTGCAAAAACTTCCTCATGGTGGTGACAAGTCAGACTGCCATGTCAGTTACGTGGTGGGCTTTGGAGCATCGGCCAATAGCAGCAGATCTGTCCTGGAGTTCTGTTGAACCATCCCTGCTGGTTCAAATTCCTGGTTAGCAGTCCCCTGGAAATACTAAGTCCATGGAATCTGCAAATAATGCTAATATGTCACATGCAAATCAATTCACAGAGAAAACTTGCCTCTCTGCTTTACCTAATAATGATTGGCAATATTTGGGGACACCAAATATGATCAGGATCCTCATTCGGACACTGCTGGTGGCTATATTTGGACAGGCCCTTCCCTTTGGAGTCTCTGTTCTCTCCTCTGTAAAATCAAGCAGGAAGAGAAGAGGATGTCAGTAGTCACCTCAGGCTCTAGTGCTCTGCGATTCAGCTTTGAAAGAAAGTGTCTCTCTTTGCAGAGAGTTAAAGTAGGAAAGATGTTTCTTGTAGTTGAAAACAACCAGCCGTGAGAATTTACAAGAGATTTTTTCAGGTCTTTCCTCACAATAAGACAGGCACCAACCCGGCCTAGAGGACAGAGGGTGTTCTTCTGTTTGGACGAGGGTCTGCAATTCTTTGCAGAACTATTAACATCTAAATGTGTGTTTCTGTGCTATCTTTCCCCTGGCAAGTACTAAGAATTTCACACATACATAACCAAGTGCTGGTGTTCCTTCCCCCAGCGCACCCAGATTATTTAATGCCAGGACATATCACACAGGCGACATCATCCTCAAGGGGATTCAGGAAGTGTCAGTTGCTCAGATACAGATTTCATTACTATAACCTCATTCTTAATATTGGCTCAATAGGGTCCATCTCTTACTGATTTGGAATCCTGATACTTTGTGATTTCTGAAGCTCTGCTTTCTGCAGAATCAGCTGCCTTTGTGATTCTAATGCAACAAGCCTGCCCTTGTGAGCATACCAGGTATGGCCTGTAACACTTCTCAGCCCCAGCTTTTTAAGTATTCTCCAGAAACTATTGCTAAAAGGAAAGGTAATTGCAATGGACGGCCAATCCCCGTGATAGTCCAGAAGAACAGCCAGCTTTGCAGACCACAATCATATTCAGCAACTCTTGGTATGGGCTTGGAGTGAAAAACACCTATACATGTTAATACAGAGCTGTGACTACAGGTTGTCTCCAATATCCATTTGTCTTTTTCCATAATAACAGAAACTCCAGTTGTAAGTTGGAGACACCAAAACCTATCTTGCAGCTAGAAGTAGTCATGTGTTTAAGTTCTAGCCAATGAGTGTTAAAATAAAAGTGTTATGCTTTGTAAAAACACAGTAGAGGATGCCCTTTGCCCATTTTTTGATTTATTCCTCCTTCATTTCAGTTTGCTGGAATGAAGACATGATGGCTGGAGCTAGAGCAGCTGTATTTGATCACAAAGTAACTTGAGACAGAAAAATGCATGATGGAGGAACAAAACCAAATTTGCCTGGGTCCCTGAGGATTTCTGAGCAGAACAAGCAATCTGTCCCATCTCCCTCCAGACTTCTCCCGGAGAGAAATAAATTCCCACCTGGTTTAGGCTGCTGATATTTTGGACCAGTGTTACTTTTAGCATGACCATATTTTAACAGAGTCTAGAAATGAAGCAACGTTTAAGCATGCCAGGATATTTGGACCCTAGATAGACAAACTGGACTAAGGAAAGGTTAGGGGATGCTCACGAGGTTAGGGTGTGGAGAAATAACTTAAGTTGTGTGCTTTCAGGAAGAGGACCTCCTTGGAGCCAGGTAGCATACTGGGGTTTTGGCCCATGTTACCGTATTTAATTCCCCATCATCAACCCTCTGAATTCTCTATAGCTATGTTCATTTGATGATAGAGGGACTAGAGAGTCAGGTAAATTAAATCTTTTCGCTAAGGTCTCAGTGCTAGTCAGTGAGCAAGGAACAATTTGTGCCACATGGGACTGTCTCCAAAGCCTCTGTTGCCTCCACTACTCAAACCCTGTCTCCTACTTTTCTGATGGGGGGTTTCACTGTATGTGAACCCAGCACAGGAAAACATAACACAAAAGTTATAGTCAGGTATGCCAATCCATTCTAAACCTAATTCAGTTTTACAAGGGAATGTTATTCAGCCATTAAAAAAAAGAAAAGAAAATCGTGCCATTTGCAACATCACAGATAGATCTTAAGGGCATTAGGCTAGGTGAAATAGGTCAGAGAAAGACAAAACCTACATGATCTCACTTACATGTGGAACCTAAAAAAGCTGAACACAGACAAACAGAGTAGGACGGTGGTACCGAGGGGACACAGGGCGAGGATGTCAAAGGTACAAACTCCCAGTTATAAAATGAGTAAGCTCTGGAGATCTCACGCACAGCGTGGTGACTGCACTTAACAATGTTCTTACCACATGCACAAAAGGGTAGTCACGCAAGGTGATGAATGAGTCAGCGAACCTCACTGTGGTCAGTATTTCACAATACACATCCATCAAGTCATCACATTGTACACTTGAAACTTACACGAAGTCGTATATCAATTACATCTCCATAAAGCCGGAGAAGGGAGCCCAGTTCAATTTCCAAAGTTAACTTACACCCAACTTTCAGGAACGTGCGTGTTCCACCAGTCAAACTACTACTCTACTGAGGGTTTTTTCACTGGGAGACAACCCCCATCTCCTCGGGCTCAGGATGGCAGGGGGGAAACAGCAGTTTTATTTTAGAAAATATCCTAACTGATAAATTAAGTTCAGAGATGAAACATTTCTTCCCTGACTACAGAGCACATTAGCAGCAGATCTTTTTTCGCCCCAGGATTCTTCCCTGTAGGACTCGCCTCCACTCTGCGATCTTCTGGCTCTGCAGAAAGCCTGCCAGAGTTCAGCGCCAGAGCTTGGCCCTCCACTACTATGGAGCTGACAGATTGTTGGCTCTTCCATGTTCTCTCTCTCTCTTTTCCTTTTTGAGTGAATAAGTAGGTCTAGTTAGGTTTATTATAGGAACAAAAGTTCTTCTGGAAAGCTAATTCTTTTGAATGGTTGAAATGAAAAATAATACCCCCTCCCCACCCTTCAAAGTCCACTCTGATTTAAGCAGATGAAAATGCCAGCATTTCTAAACCAGAGGCTTTATATGGGATGGAGAATATAAAGTGCCTTTTCTAGCCATTGTGACAGGCCAGGAATGCACAGGTTTCTCAAGAGGAGACTGCAGGGCCCATGCTGATCTAATTTATTGATCTTCCCGCCAGGAGTGAAACCTCACAGCTGTGGCACTTAGTCAGTGATTATCTGATATTTTATGTAGTCAGTGCATATATGGAAATATTTTTAAATCGGGTTTTTTAACTACCTGTAAAGAGAAAAAATACCCT
>PVKM010028689.1:0-18149 GCA_004027735.1 Carollia perspicillata
GATCTCCAAAAACAGACATCTTTTGGTCACAGCTGGCTCTAATTTCTTGTTTCTTCTGAATCCCCAGTTCTTTTCCTGCTATAACCTCTTCTTCCCTAAGAATCTCTTCATCTTGTGAATATCAACATAGCCCTTGGAAGACACAATAACAACCAAGTGTGTGCATGTCTGACACACTACCAACCAAGTGTGTGCACGAGTCCTGTATACACTTACCCCGCATGCACAATTTATCACAACAGTACTTTCATTTTGGTTCAGTGATGCCACCTTTCCCACTATTCAACTCTCTGCATGAGAATTTATTCTCATGTTTATGTTTCTTTTATTATTTCAGTGGGATTTGGGGAACAAGGAGAGGGAAATGGGTATTCTCATTTACCTGTATTAAACTAACTGCTTGTTTTCAAAGGATAAAAAAGATATATAATAAATACATTATAGATAAGGGAATTTCAAAGAGTTAAAATTTCTGTATAAACACACGATTCATTCACATCCAGGGGCTCTGATTTGAGTTATAGTTGTAAATTTCATTTATTTGCATACCTCATGAAATTCTGGAAGTACCATATTTTGCCATGAATAATGCACACTTTTTGCCCAAATTTTTGAGGGAAAAATAAGGATGCACATTATACATGGGTAGTATATGTACATTAAAACAAAAGACTATTTTCCCGAAAGTTTGGGCCAAAAATGTGGGTGTGCATTATGTATGGGAGTACATTATACATGGCAAAATATGGTATCTTTTAGGAAAGAAAAATCTTGCTCTTTAGAAAGTCTGCATTATTAGCCAAATGAACTTGAAATAGTTTTCATAGACTTTCTAGTGAAATAAATATTTCAATCAAAGATTATCCTGGAAGTTTGGAAATGATACGTGAAAAAGTTGAATAACTGAAGGCAGGATGTATAGTTTATTTGTCTAGATTTTCCACATAAACATCTACAGTGTCTGACACACTTTAGATGCTCAACATACGGGTTTAATCAGCAAGTGTTTATTTTTGTATTCTCAGTTCCTACATTGGCCATGAGAGGGCACTAGTTACCATGATAAAAATTTAGAATTCTTAGTTGTATATAGAATTTGTTGCCTGCAGTATTAATTATAAAATCAGTTTGATCACCCTTTGTGTGCAATATGCTTTCTGATATTTCATCTGAGGGAGGCAGACTCATTTTGGAGACTACTTTTGCTACTCTTATTTTAGCAGAAAATTCTGCTAAAATAAGAGTAGCCAAGTTTCCAGAGTGAACAAAACTCCAGGGAGAATAAATAGTCAAGGAATGATGGAGAGATTCTTCCTGATGGAATGCACAAAAAGAGAAAATGGGTAAACACTGTAAAGGAAATAGAAATATATAACAATTCATTAGATAAAAGAAGAGAAGGGAATGAATTTTGAAGACTGTGAGGAGGAAAAAATGAAAAGAGTATCTTTGATGTGGAATCCCTTGTTCGTTCCTCTTCTACTAGTGCTTCTAAAACTGGAGCATTGCAGTGGGTTGAATGGTGGCCCCTCCAAAAGGTATGTCCCAGAACCTGTGACGGTGAGGGGAAGTGGTGTCTTTGCGGGTATAATTAAGGATCCCTAGATGGGCCAGAAATGCGATGATGAGTGTCCTAATAAGAGAGAGGATGAGACAGACACACAGAGAAGGACTCGTGAAGCTGGAGGCCGGGACCATAGTGATGCAGGCACAAGGAATGCCAAAGGTCACCGGAAGCTGGAAGAGGCAGGAACAGAAGGAGCCTTCAGGCAGTATTCGGTCCTGCCATCACTTCCATAACTGAGAGATAATAAATTTCTTTTGCTTGAAGCCACCTAGCTTCTGGTAATTTGTTGTGAGAGCACTAGGAAACTAATAACAAGTTGCATCAGACTCACCCGGAGGGGTTGGTAAAGCACAGATTGAGGGCCCCGCTCCCAGAGTACCTGGTTCGGTGGGTCTGAGTCAGGGGTGAGCGTCTGCACTTCGACAAGTTCCCTGGGCATGCTGGTGCTGCTGGCCTGGGAACCACGCTTTGAGGATCACCGTTCCAAACTTGTGGTTTTTACATTACAAACTCACCTGGGTTACTTTTAAAACACCTAGAAATTCTGATTTTCTAATTGTTCTGTAGTGGGACTTAGGGATCAGTAGTTTTAAAAACTTCCCAGGTGATTGCAATTTACAGATGGCACAGAACGACTACTTTCAGACTTTAAAATTCCTCTAAAGTAGCCTGTGATAAGAAAACATTGGCATTTCTGTGAGGCTATAAAAGCAATGGTATCAAATCATTAATAAACAGTTAATTATTATTATTTATTTTTTAGAAGTAAAAAATGAGAATAATCTATTTTAAAATGATTTTCAAAAATTCTAGAATGATCTTGGTATTATAGTTTATTCTCAGAAGATACAGGTCAAAAGATGTACTATTTGTATTAGCATATTATGCTGACAAATGGTTTGGTAAAATTCTCCTCTGCAATGTTTCTGAGTAATGTCCCTACCTTGACATTGTGTGGGACTCCATGGTGTTAGAAATGCACATCTTAAGGAGTAGGCTTTAGGCCCCAAACACCCAAGGTAAAAGGTGCCACGACCAGAGACGCAGAATCGATGCGTAGAGGGGTGAAAAGCACAACATACTTGGACCAGAACCCCACCACTGTCAGCAGCAGGTATATAACCTGTTACATTTTAAAAGTGTTCATTTTATTGTCTGTAAAATGGATCCTCGTGCATAAATTATAGTCTTAGTTTTTCAGTTTTAAGTATTGATTTTCTGCCAGAAAAGCTGACATCCCTAAACACCAAAGCTCCTAGCAACCCCTTCTAGCTTCTGTTCCCATCCTCTTAACATAATCATATACATTTTGATGAAATTAATATTCACTGTTTACATTATTTCAATTATGTAAATATTGTTCATACCATTAGCACAAATTATAGTATGATTACTGTTCTTTCTTTTATAACTTTTTATGTTTTATTTTTCCTGGAGTTTATAATTGCTGTTTTTCTTTTTATGTATTTCATCTCGTATGTGCCTGTCATTACTTCTTTCCCAGACATTCCGACAGCATGGTAAATGCCCTTTTTGTATGGCCACCCCCATCAGATAATCTGTTAGCTTCTTCCCGTGGAAGCAACTCTCTTGGAGTTCTTTTTATTCCCCTGTGCCAGTATGGGTGGGTTGATCTCTAAGTTGTTGGACAGCTGCCATCCAGGAACTGCTCTCTTCCAAATTCCCCTCACCTTTTTAAAAACTTTTATTTTATTTTTTGGTTTGCTTTCTGCCTTTGCTGGTTACAGTAGCTTTCTGGGAAATGGTGCGTGGGAGAAATATTGTCTGAGGAGTGCCTCGTATTCTTTATTTTATCTTTTGTTCGATAATGTGGGTGGGAAAGAATTCTAGGTTGGGAATAATTTTTTTTTCAGAATTTTGATGATATTTTTCTATGCTCTCCCTCATTTTTGCCCCCTAGCAGTCTGATGACATTCTTATTTCTGAGTCCTTACTGTGCCCTACTTTTTTTTTTCTATTTAAACTCTTGGGATTTTATTTTTATTCCTGGTGTGCTAACATTTTATGATGACATTCCTTGGTGTTTTGGGTGCTTTATGGACCTTTTCAAACTGTAGATTCATTTTCTTCAATTCTGAGAAATTTTCTTCTAACTCTTATAGTTTCCCTTCCACTTTTTTGGCTCTCTTTTTCTGGAATTTCTGTTATTCAAATGACAAAACTTCTCAAAAGATACTCTATTTTTTTCTGTCTTTTCTTTGTTTTTGATCAGTTTTTAAAAAATACTTCATGGGAGATTTTTTGACCTAATCTTCCCAACCTTCTTTTGAACTTTCTAATTTTGGTTATGGCAATTTTCCTTTTTTAGAACTCTTTCTTTTATTAAAGTTTCCTTATTTTAAAAATACCATGTTCTGTTGTATACATTTTATACCTTCTCTTATTTTTTGAAGTTGTTAATCATCACTTAAAAAGCTGTTTTGGCTAATGTCCCTGTATTGTCAGTATTTGCTCTGAATTCCTTAGTTCTATTTTATTTTTCTGCTTCCGTTTTTCATTTTAGAGAAGTACCAGTTATTTATCTGTTGCCTGCAAGCTGAACACTTGCTCTTCCATGTTTGGTTCTGTGCTGCTGCGTCTGGGAGTGTACAAACTACATTTCCCAGGCTCCTTTGCCTGCTGGCTTTCTCCTAAGTTCTGTCATCCAGAGGCAGCTGTGGAGAGTGCGCAAGTGGGAGGGAAAGATGTACTTTCTCCTTGTGGCTGCCACAATAGCAGATAGTTGCTGGAAGTTGCTGGTGATTGCCCTGGAGGTTGTGGGGTGTGGAAACTGCACACTCCAGTGGTCCATTAAGCAACAGAAACACCTCTTTGGCATTTCCATGTCTGTGTTTGGAGAAACTTTTGCTGGCCCTGCCTGCATCCTTGTAGAGAACGAAGGAAAGTGAAGTGGCCATAAATTTGCTGTTTATGAAGATTACGTCCAAACATATCTCTTTTTTAAGAAAATCAACTCCAGGGATCATAAATGGGAAATCAGTTCACCTCACTAATTCTGTACTATGTTGACAAATATATATAAACTTTGCTCTATCCTTTGTGAACAAGATTGATACATTGCATAAATATGCTGTGCATTTTACATGAAGTACTGGAGAGAGTAGCTAAGGGAGCTTGTTGGATTTGAGATGGGTTGGTAGCATCTCCAGAAAACGTGTTTATGACATAGCATCCTGCTTGGCCAGGCCCTGTGCTTCATCAGAAAAATGTCACGTCCGAATTGGAAATATGGAGTTGAGGTCATTTCTTTCTTTGTATATAAAAACACATTCAGTATTACTCTTCTATCCAGATTAGACTATATCTTTAAAAGACCCTGGAGTCTTGCTTCAGTTCCATTTGTCTCCAGGTTCATTTTTGCTTTTACGTGCCAATAGTTACCCAGGGTGTGTGTGTGTGTGTGTGCACGCATGCGTGCGTGCGTGAGTGTGTGTGTGTGTGTGTGTGTGAGAGAGAGAGAGAGAGATTACTATGGCTGTATATTTACCAGAGTTTTTCATATTAATTAACTACATGACTCAATAAAGAGAAAGAGAAAAAGAAAAAGGCAGAAAAATTAATGCCAGGCATTTTTTTTAGCACAATACAGTTTCCCCCCCTTACTTAGTTAAGAAAGGAAAGTTGGAAAATTCCTAGTCTCCGGCCCACAGGCATTGAATTGTTGAAGCAGTAAGAAGGGATTCCCAATCCAAGCCATTAGGACAGTGTAAATTGAATAAGAGCTACATTTTTTCTTGACTCTATGTCTCTATATGCCCATTATTTTATAAACTGTCAAGCAGTTACTATAGAGTGAGAATTGCATTCATTTGCATTGGGCAATCAGCATAAACTGTGTGTTCATGGGAATCTTTCAGTGCTTGTTTCTGTGTTTGCTTAGAATCTATACATAGCAAATCTAATGTGATTCAAGTCTCCTTGATTTGGCATAGAGAAAAACATATTCACTTGAGAAACAGAAGAATTGGGGTTTTGCTCCAGGTCAAAGGTAATACTCACACATAAAACACCTCTTAGGAGACTTATCCACAAGAATGTTCATCTGTAGTGTTGTTTATAACAATTAAATCTGAAAAATAAAAATCCAGCTAAATTTCCAACAGTTGGAAATTATTTAAATAAATTATGGCACATTTAAATAACAGAATTTATGCAGCCATATAAAATATTGATGTAGAATCATATTTACTGGCATAAAATGATGTTTTCATATATAGATTTACTTTGTATAATGACCGTTCATTTAATGTTTTTTTTTTTCCATAATGGCTTTATTAACAATTATACCTCTTTTCAGAAAACTCTTAAAAATGTAATTATTTTTCCTATGGTTTTAGGCTAATGAACACTCACCAATTTTGTCAACAGATAGTTTCTAATAAAATAATATGAAACAGTGAATTGGACACTGTATTTGGTGATTCCAAAATGATTGTTTTGTGTATGTTCGGTAACCGAGTGAGATGAGAATACGGCATCTCCGGGGGCTCTTTCCACGTCAAGAACATGGCGTAGAGAGCACCCGTCTTCCAGAAGAATGACTCCCTCACAACTGTCGCCAAACAACACCCACTGTCAAGGTGCTTCTTCCTCATTGTGTGATTTCTTAATCTTTATTTTATGTTTCAATGTATAAACCATATTCATATCCTTTAAAATGTTGTTGTCTGTTGCTTATATAGACAGCTTGTTTTCACTTTTCAGTTAGCAATGTGAAAATTGTTTAGGTATCATAGGTTGGGATGGAATGTATCATAATTTTTCCCATTAAAATTAATGGAAATCTAAAAATTACTCTTTTTTCACGTAGCAAGATGTTTCAGAAATGAATAACATTGCTATGCAAGGGATCTGTGAATGACTGAATTAAACGAAGCCAGTTTTCACCTGTAGGTGGTAAAAGATAGGCATAGTAGAAGTACATGCATGTAAATAGGTAATGAACTGAAAAGATACATACCACAAACGTCCCCAGGGGTTACGATGTTGGGTGGTGGCTGCTTCCAGTTTTCTTAGTATATCCAAGTGCTGTTTTTCCTTGTTTGTCTTTCTTTTTTTCTTTTATTAAGTGGCAAGATAACGTTTGGAGGTGTAAACAAACTCCAAACGCCTGCCCCCCATGTATTTTGTAACTCTGTGTCAGCCTGCTGTCTTGTGAGACTCACCTTCAGCCATGGGGGTGGGCTGACGTGTGGCCAACTGTGCGTGAAAGAGGCCTTGACTTTTCAGGTTTGTGTTTTTGAAGTCAAGACCTGGCAGAGACAGATAGTTTGGAAGACTGCATCAGCAGTTAGAGTCGGTTTCTCCTGCCTGGCTATTGGGTAATGTCTGGCTGGACGTGAGGGAAGCATAAGAAGATCAGAGGGAATGTGAACCAGTATTTGGGTCCTAGATGGGGTAGGTTCTGGAATCCGGGGGGTGGAAGCGGGTGACAGAACCCTTCAATACGTTTGAGGATTTGAGAGCAGGGAGGGACTTCTCGCAGGGGAGTTGAAACTCAGGTAAGCAGAGGCATCTCAGATAACACTCGCTATGATGTTGCCAGCTGCTGGTCCAGGGCCTTTCGCATTTGGATGATTATTGAAGGACAGAGAGAGGGAGGACAGGGACAGGGTCAGTTTCTTCCTGGACTCTTACTGTAATCCAGAGATTTCTGTCTCAGAACAATAGATGAGCCATGTTCTGGGCTCATACAGATCATTTGTTTCTCATAAGGTACAGGCTGTTACTACCTCTGAATAACAATAATGAAAACCAATATTACAATACACAGAGATAAGTTTATTGGGACTGGCCTGGTTTCAGAGTATGTTCATAGTTGTTCTCAAGTCACTTTACAAATAGACAAAAGTAACAGTTTTGAAACTTCAGAGATTCACAAGGCTTTGTTTCTATTAAAAACCAATCTAAACAAAATATACCAATCTAGTTCCACACGAGGTTGAAATGTGATTTCATTTCTAACCTGCCAAGTAACCTAATTTAAAAAATAGCATTGCGCAAATAAAGTATGTCTTTATGCCTTCTACTAATGAATTCTGTCTTACAATTTACATCTGTTTTTTTTTTTTAATTACAACTCGATGGTAAAAAAATTCATAAATATACATTGGCCTTATTTTCTCATGCTGTTTCACTTTCGTTTCTCTCAGAGTCTGGTCTGCTAATTCAGTCCTTAGCTCTCTGCACCCCAGCTGCACTGCCCACCACCCATGCTCCCCGAATGTCCTTTTTCTAGGTCGTTAGTATCTGCCTGTGCTAAGCCCAGGAATCCCTTCTCTGGCCTTGTCTGACTTAGTCTCCCATTAACATCTGACACTATTGCTCATGCCTCCCTTCTTGATTTTTTCCTTTGCTTTGTTCACTATCCTTTTAGTTTTTCCTTTTGTCCTTAATCTTTCTTTTTTTTAAAAAAAATTTTAATTGTTGTTCAAGTTGTCCTTAATCTTTCTTAAGAGTTCTCCCTTCTCCATTCTTTCAATATTGGTCATCTTTTGACTTAGGTCCTCATTTTTTTCACTCATTCTCATACACTTCCTGAGAAATACCATTAATTTTTAAGGCTCTAATTGTCATCTGTATGCATATTATTCCTAAATCTGTATCTCTGGTATAACTCTCCCCTGGCCCTCGCCACCCCAGGCCCTAGACTTAAATATTCAACAGCTTACCGGGCATCTGCACAAGGGTATTCCACAAACTCTCAAAAGCTCTCTGCCCAGAACTGAACGCACTCTCCCCCGTAAGTCTGTTTCTCCTGTGTTTCTCTGTCAGTGGCTGGAGCTCCCAGGCAGCCAGTGACCCAGCTGGAGCCCTGGGTGTTCCATTTGACTCCTTCCATCTCTGAATTTCCATCTGTATTAGCCTGCTTGGGCTGCTGTAACAAAATATCATAGTATGGCTGGCCCAAAGGACAGAAACTTATTTTCTCACATTTCTTTAATCTGGGAAGTCAAAGATCAAGGTGCTGGCAAATTTGGTTTCAGGGCCCCATTCTCACAACTCATTTAACCTGAAGTACTGCCCCAGAGGTCCCACCTTCAAATCCGGCCACAGTGGGGTTGAGGGTTTTAACATAGAGATTTTGAGGGGGCTACAGACATTCAGTTCATGACACCATCTATCCATCACCAGAGTCTTTCAATTCTTCCTAGTAAGTGGTGCTTGCAGCACTCACTTGTCTCAACTCCAGGCATTCATTTAATTCTGGATGCCTGTTCACCACAGCGAGCATCCTTCCTTGTCCCTGTTTCCATCAGCTTCCAGTCTGCCTCTGTCCCATCCCGTCCCTGTGCTGCAGTGGAGGTGCTTTGCTCAAATGCCCGTATGATCACGCCACTCTTCTCAGCTCTTTTCTCTGCCTGTCATTACTTCCACGATAAAGCCCAGATCCGTGAATTGGCTCACAAAGCCCTCTGTGATCTGGGCCTCGTTTGCCATCCTAGTCCTGTCTCTCACTATCCCCCACCTTGTGCTCGGTGTTCCAGCCTTAAAAACAACCACAGTTCCCCCCAAAGGTCCGCACTTTCTCTTTTCTCTTTCCCAGGCCTTTTCATGTACTGTTCTTTCTCCCTCCCTCCTCTCCTTCTTACTTCCTCTTCCCCTACACCAGAGTCTGGCTAATGTTTACTCTTACTCACATTTCAGGTGTCAGTGTTGAGACCACTTTCTCGGGAAAGCTTTTCCTATGCTTTGACACTGGGTTGGTGTATCTTCCTCTATAGATTCCTTTACTTACCCATCACTCATTACTGCGTTCCCAGAGTCTAGCACAGTGCCTGGAACATAGCAGGCCTTCAATAGTTACACTTTTTAAAATGAATGAGTACATCTTACCTAAACTCTAGGCAAGTTAATTAATTAATAAAGCTGTTGTGTTCTGGTTATAGTTGTCGCATCTCTGAAGGAAAAAGCAAGCTAGATTCATATTATATCAATGTGCTGAGTTAGGGGAGTTGGCTGGCAACATTGTAGCAGAGAACCCAATGGAACAGGAGGTAATGGCCAGGGATATACCCAGTTCAGGTGACCCACCATTGAGGAGGCTGCCCAGGCCCTCCCTGACAGCCACCTGTCTCCATGTAAATGAATGCCTATAAACCTGAGTGATCTTTAAAACAGTCAACAACTACTATGCTTATATGCATAAATAAATGAGAAATTTATTTCTTATTCTTGAACTAAACTAAACTAAACTAAAATTTGTCATAAAACAAGTGCTATAAATTCTACTATACATCATTTATCAGTGATTCTAATCATCCAAGGTATTTGTTGATTTTGGAAAAAAATTGTTTTCGTGACTGACTAAATCATGTTCTTTTCCGAGCCATCATTCTACACAGGGCACCACATCAAGGTCTGCCAAGGATTCCTGATTAGCTGTGTTGCAGATCTAAGTGCCTGGGTTGGGTGTGCGTACAGATGTTAGTACCTTTCACGTGGTGGGACCTGGAGAGGCCATGTCCCGGCTCCACCCAAATTGCTGCCACCAAGGTGCCTGTGCACTGCTTGCTCTGTTTTCCGACACAGGACCATTGGGAGCAGTGTTGGGGGAGGTACTGCCGCCTCTACCATTGCCTCGGCTGGCTGAGCTGCCACCGGGGGCTGCCCTCACCTACCCAAAAAAAGCCTCCAGACCCTTTCGTTTGCCTTTGCGGTTCCAGCAGATGACAAAGCCCAGAAGCAGTAATGGCACTGATGGATGGAGTATCACTGTTGGCCCAAGGAACTACCAGAAGCCTGAGTTAATGGCTTTTGGTGGGGGAGGAAGGTTCGAGCATCATGGCACTCCTCTGTTCCAGAACTTTCTTTCATTCTAGTAGAATATACCTAAGTGCAGATTCCTCAGCCCGGCACGGGGAGCCCTCGTCGGTATGTTCCAGGACGCCTCAGTGCCCCGCGTCTCTTCATTTTCCACATGCACTGTGTTGCAGGCAGACTGGAGGACTCCTGTACACACACCCACAGCCCCCCGCCCCCACCTCCTCACAAACCAACACCTCCAGCAGCTCTTACTGCACCGGACCTCCGCCTTGTTCTGAGCTGTTCTCCCTCTCTTCTCACCCTTAGTGCTGCCTGTTAATATTTTCTCTCTCCTTCGCAGTGTGTTTGATGTGCTGCCACCCCCTATGAAGGGATTGATCCCCGCAGTTATAATATAAGGGATTATAATTGCTCTCTCACTTAACTTTCTTTTTACCTCGACTCCACTGAGCCTTATATTTTTAAATGATCATTTGTGTACTTTAAAAAATCTCCATATTTCGAGGCTGAAGATCCCAGGGAGAAATGTATTCTACTCCTCCTTTCTGTCTTTTTGATGTATTACTATAATGCCTTTCACATAACATATATAACCCTTTTTTGGTGGGAGTTGGAATTATTTTTATGTGATATTTGAAAGTGCTATTGAGGAGAAGTCCTGGAACCCGTGTGAAAACTACAGGAAGCAAATTTTCTGATTTCCGTATTTCTCTAAGCCTTAGATTTTTCTCCTATTGAACTGGGGGTGATAAAGGTACATGTATCATAAGGTGGTTGTACAGATTAAATAAGACCATATATTACTTAACACAAAGTTTGACATGCAGCAAGTGACCAGTAAATGACAGTTGTCATAGTCTTTATTATTACCTTTCTCCATAATAAGATCTTCCTAATAGAGTTGTCCAAAGATGGAAAAGTCTGCTACATAGTTCTTCCTTCTTGCCCTAGGAGTATGTTTATTTTTTCATTCAGCTTATGTTTATGGAGGCTTGCAGTGTGGTGGGCCTTTGCTTGGGGCTGGAAATCCCATGCTTAGAACAAATACCAGACATGTTTCCTGCCTTCACAGAGCTCCCAGTCCAGAGTGGATGATGGATGTTTACCTAGTGATCATGCAAGAAAAGGTCCACAGCCCCGTGGGAGCCTGGTTTAAGGAACCCTGACCTAGTGAGCAAAGCTCTTTCCGAAGTGTTCAAACATAGCTGACCAACCACTTGGAGAAAGTATTTTAGGGGGTGATACGATCAGGACTAGAACTGGGTCAAGGAGTGAATCACTCATCTCAGGTGCAAAACTTAAGGGGACACAAATGACTCATTAATCAAGGTAAACACTATTTTAATGTAATATTAAAAATAGAAATTAATGTATAATAATTCACAGTGAGCAAAATATTGCAATTTTGAATAAAGGCAGCAATTAGTAGCAATGCTGTGCTAAGATATTGTGGGGTCTTAGGCAAAAGGAAAAATAAAAAACTAATCCTTAGTCTTAGCTCTGGGTTTCAATACATAAGAATATTTTTGTTTTTTTAAATTTATTGTATTTTTTTCCATTACCATTTGGTCCCCTTGTACCCCTCCCCCGCCGCAGTCACCACACTGTTGTCCATGTCCTTGAGTCTTTTTTCCTTTTTGCTCAATCCCTCCACCCCCTAACCTCCCTTGCCTTGGCTGTCTCCCTGCTGTCCATCTATGAGTCTGTCTCTGTTTTGTTTGTTAGTCCAGCTTATTCAGTAGATTCCACATAAGAGTGAAATCATATGGCGTTTGTCTTTATCTGACTGGCTTATTTCATTTAGCATAATATTCTCCAGGTTCATCCATACTGTTGCAAATGGGTAAAATTTTCTTTTTTTTTACGGTCAAGTAGAATTCCAACCTGGGAATATATCTGAAGGAATCCAAAACACTAATTTGAAAGAACATAAGCACCCCGGTGTTCATTGCAACATTATTTACAATTGCTAAGATAAGGAAGCAGCCCAAGTGTCCATTAGTAGATGGGTGGATAAAACAACTATGGGACATTTACACAAAAGAATATTTTTGAAAGTCCCTTCCTAGCCAGGAGTCTGGAAAATTATGTACATTTCGTTGAAAACTTCTAATTCTATCCAGCAGAGGGCAGTAATGCCAAGTAAATAACCAGAGGGAGGCTGGTTATTATCAAATTCTTGGAATTACTTTAAAGGTTAAAAGTCTTTTCAGTGGAAAGAGGATGTGCTGTGGAAACTATAATTCTGGTGTTGGAGGACAAGTAAACTCTTATAATCTGCATTACATCAAGCTTTCTTTTTGATAGATATATTTTGCAGATTTGATTGGAAATGTAGCCAAATCCAGGATTTACAAACCATGTGTGTAATTTTGGGGGGCAGAGTTTTAGAAGCAGCAATTAATATTTGGTTGTTTTTCTTCTTTCAAGATTTAATGATTTGGAAGGGAAGTTGGACATCATGTAGAAAGATCATTTGCCAGATGAGAAATGCAAGACAGGCTGGTTTATTTACTTGTGAATTCATTTGTGTATTCATTCATCGTCTCATTTATTTCAAAGATTTCACACGCGTTTTGTGTCTACCCTATGACAAGTACAGTAGTAGCACCATAAATAAAGAGTAATATAAATCACAGCTCTCATCTTGATGAACAGCTACTTGAGAGTGGGAAACACTGGCAGAAGCAGATACTTAGGATAAGTGTGTCAAGCACTCTAGGAATTCCGTTGAGGAGCAGCTAACAAGTATTCATTTGCTCAGTTTACTGTTATGATTACTTTTAGGACCTAAGATAGGAAGTTTAATGCTGTGCTTTACTTAACTGTGACTTTGGCACCAAGCATACCTCTAATTACACTTCATAAATTTCTCAGGTTCCAGTTCAATGGTGGTATCCATCAAATATGTTTATTAATGACCATCTGAGAATCACCAGCATCAAGTAGTTTGGAGTACTTGTTGAAAATTCTGATTTTCTTTCTCGAGACCTACAGCATCTGAATCTGGAGGAATGGGGTGGGGGCAGGTAGTACCTGCAGTTATACAGGTGTTCCAGACAACTCTTAAGCATAATGGAGAGCCCCAGGGACCATTCCCTTTGCCTCTCCCAGCTCACATGTGCCCTTTAATTACACCGCAGTTTTACAATGCATTCCAGGAGGTCTGGGGTTTTGTGTCTGTTGTGTTCACTGTTGCATCCCTAGTACTTTGAACAATGCTGGGTGCACAATAAATATTTGTTGATTGGTTAAATGAATACATATAAGTTGAGTTTCTACCTAAGGGTTCATTTTGAATACAACCTTCTACTATTAAAAAAAAACCCCAAACTTCCCAGACTGGGTTTGGATTAATCTCTTTCTTGAAGGAAAACAAATAATAGCTGAAGGCCGTCCCATGATTACCAGTACATTGGGTAGGTATAGAACCTAATTAACTACAATTTCAAGGCCATTTCATTTCACTCTAATAATCTGTAAGGCACAAATATCATCCTGAAATTTGCTCCAGTACAGATTGTGATTTGCTAAATGTTGTTTCAGATACTAGTGAGCAGGATTTCCAGTCCAGCTGTCCTGACTTGTGGGCCACAGCTCTTAATGCTGGCCTGTCTGACCCTTTTGATTCAATTTGGAGCACAGGGGTAATGTAACATTGTGTATGTTACATTGTAAGTGAGTGAGCTCGAGCTAGGCTCTTCTACTTGGATCCTTACATTCAATTTAATGGCCTTTCCAATTTTTATCTTGCTTTCATGAATCATGTGCTCAATTTTGCAGCTGGAAGGTAGTCATTCATTCATTCTTTTATCTGTTCATCCATGAATGAGTATTGACTGAGTATCTCTCTATGGGAATGCCTTTATCATTGATTCGGCTTTATAGATACAATTGGGTGTTCTTCCTATATTTATGACAAGAATCTACCTAATATTTTATGTGATTTCCAAATTGGTGTGTGTTTGTGTGGGTGCATTGCTAAAAGTGAAATCTTTGTGGATAGCAAAAGGATGGTTCATTATTCTTGGTTTTCTCTTCTCAATGTAATAGAGATCAACTATTTTTTAAAGAATTGTGTGAATAAACTTTCTAATACAGTTTGGGAGGTGAAAGTAGGAAGGAGACGATAAGAAGGGAAGGGAGATATGTTGGGTAAACACCACCCGCTGGGAGGTGGGCTCTTTAGGTTCCCCACAAAGCGCATGCTGAGATAAGGATTTGAGTGCACGTAGTTTCATTGGGAGTGACTCCAGGAAGCACTTGTGAGGGAGTGAGGATATGAGACAGGGAAGGGAGGAAAGATCAGGCTTACCCTTTGAGATGGGATGGAATGAGCCTCTCTCTGCATGTCACCCTGAGTGATGAGGAGTTTGGGGTTATCCGCCAATTCCTACCCTCATTAGTTAAGGGCTGCTCCCGGACCATTCACTTCCTGGTACTTGCAGCCTGTGCCTTTCCTCCCCTGTGCGGTCAGAGGATGCCCTCCATGAGGAGACGCTGCAGGAGGCCATGGTGGTAAATGGGAACTCTGTGTGAGTGACCTCTGAGTAGGTGGAGGGGATACGGACTGGGCTTTGAGGTGACATATGTATACATATGCTTGATTTTTCTGGCTAGGGATCAGAGCAGTACGTACTTTTTGATAAAGAAGGCAAAGTCTCATTGGCTGTCCATATTTTATTTTAATTATGAAACAGATGAAGATTCTAATACCTTTTCTGAATGATAGAAAACATTTAGCTTAAATATTTTTAAAGGTAATCAAAAGTACAAACCTAGACAGCTTTAAACTCTGTAAGAAGTACCACTGTTGGTGGCAGGGCTCTCATTTCAGGATCATTTATGCATGACAGGGCTGTGCAGTGGCATTATCTGTGTTTTTTGTTCCTTTTGGTGTCTTGTATGTAAGCTACAGTTTTTTTATAGTGGTTTATTTATCAGTATATTCTCTTCATGAAACACATTACTGTTAAAGGTTGGGCTGTTACCTAAGTGCTACCCAGACCATATAAAGTCAGAATGGGTTTAGTGTTGCTTGTAAGTACCAAGGTATCTCATTTTTACCTCTGATTCTTTTGGTTTTTAAGTCCCTGAAAACAACTCTTAGTGATAACTCTGGATGCAGGATGGCAAAATAGATGTATTATTGTGTGCATGGTCTGGGACTCCTCTATTGCGTATACTGCAGAGTTTTGCTGTTGTACATGTCAATATTCAGTTGGAGACCCTTGAAAGCTAAAAAGGCTAAGCCAGATAAGGAGTATTAAATATGATCTTATTTTCTACATTAGAAAAAACTAATTTTTAGAGCAGCAATTTATATAAAGCAAGTAATCAAATAATTTCCTTTATCTCTAAGTGGTTCCCAGGTGAAACAGCCTATATAATACTTTATCATGCAGCCCGGGTTGGACATACATCAAAACCATTAGCTTACTACAAAAGCTGCACTGGGGAGAGGAGAACTAGAGGCAAGATGAAATCTACTCTTTGAAGAACTCCAACAAGGTAAAGCCAAATATGTAGAAAAAAGCATCTTTTGGAAAATTTTTTTATTTTTTAAAGATTTTATTTATTTATTTTTTAGAGAGGGGAAGGGAGGGAGAAAGAGAGGGAAAGAAACATCAATGTGTGGTTGCCTTTCACATACCCCCTAGTGGGGACTTGGCCCACAACCCAGGCATGTGCCCTGACTGGGAATCAAACCAGAGACCCTTTGATTTGCAGGCTGGCACTCAATCCACTGAGCCATACCAGCCAGGGCCTTTTGGAAAAATCTGTTGACTATATTTAATAGTCTTGGATTTCTGTTAAAAATCTAAAGCAGAGAATTAATGATGAAATGAATTATTAAGTAGGGTATGAAATGGGGAAGAGAATGTTTATTCTCAGTTCTCCCTGTTTCACTTAATGACATCTTGCCTATTATTAGAAGAATAACAATTGCTGCCTGTTGGGAACCACTCTGTCTGGTTTCAGGAGTTGTAACCACCCCCTGTGGCTAAGGCTGAGTGAGCGATCTCTGGACTGTGAGCCACTGAGGAAACAAAGCTTATCTCCCTGGCAAGAGCGCTGCCTCTGCCATCTCTAGCCCCCAATGCTTGGTCAGTTAGTCAGAGTCTATGTGTACGACCCCTCAGAGGAGAGACAACCCAAGCAGACACGGTCAGGTGGGAGGCCATCTAGGAAGGACTCAGTGGGGGCTGCAGCAAAGTGAGGGTGAAGGACCCTTAAACCCCCTGGCTATTTTGACATAGCCCGAGTCCCCTTTCTGTCTAGGAGAAGCTCTGGGAGAAGCTCTGGGAGAAGCATTTCCTGGCTCTAATCCACTTAAGCCTGAATCTTGATGGGGAGGGGGTGCAGCCCTCTGCTGGCTAGAGTGGGTTCTAGGGTAATCTGGCATAAGAAAGATTTCGTAAAGTCCTGTGAAGTCTGCTTTGCTAAGAGTGCTATCATTCATATGATAAAGGTCCGGGCAGGAAATGAGTATGTCTCCTAAATTTTTGTAACCCCTTACCTGAAAGACACTGACTCATATTAAGCCCTCAGATTTCTTTGAAATGTTACCTATTGTTTGATCCTTGCCACCTGACATTGATTGATGAGCTTTACCTGTATCCCTGTGTGTCATGAACCTAATAAAAAGCCATTGAGACAATGACTCGGGGCCCTTTTCCCATGAGAGAAGCTGCCCACCTTTCCTCCCCAAGCAGATCATGTCTTGGTAGTATTGTTTTCATCCATGGCGGATGGGGGGTGGGTCTTCAGGTGGAGCCCCCCCACAGCTGCCTGTGTTAATTAAACTCTGGGGAATATAGATGACAGAAACCCAACCTTCAGCATAGCTAAGTATACAAAGGCTGAAACTGGACAGATATGTGGAACCAGGGCCTTGAACAATGTCAGGATTCTTAGTCCCTCCCTAGACTTCACTTCTATCTGGGTGTCATATAGAAGTCTCATTTTATAGCGCAGACTTTTTTCCATTTGACAGGAAATTTGACAATTGACAGTTCCCAAGATTAATATCTTTAATTTCACTCACTGGAGAGAATTTGACTTAGCACACATAGATGCAACTAATTATGAAACACACACAGCCCTCCCCAAACTGAGTAAAGGCATTGATTCATGTAATGTGGGACCCCTCAGCCTTGGCCAGGGACTGAGGTTCCTTCATCGAGTACTTATCATATTCCAGGCAGGCTTTACCTGGGGCTTCACATACATGATCTCTAATCATGCAGATCCAGCAAGGTAAGTCTCTTTTCCATATCAGGCTTAGAGAGGTTAAATTACATTGCTAATAAATTATGGACCTTGGATTTGAACCTCAAGTTCATCTGCATTCTTTACTCTTTACCATGGTGCTTCACTAGAAAGTTTTGGTTTTCTGATTACATGACATTTATAACACAGTTTGGTCACCAACATGCCCTTTTGCCTATTAGATATATGTGATAATTATGGGATAATTAACTACTTGTCTCTACTCTGTCCTTGGGCATTTGGGGATGGAGGGAAAGAATACTTGAAGTCAACTGAAAGGTTTTTGGTTATTGAAAGATGGGTGAGGAAAATAGAGAAGGTTTTAAGAAGTGCACGTGTGGGTTATAAAAAGATTCTTTTTAGTGTTTTTTTCAGCAATGCTTAAGATTTGATTGTAAAAGACTCCACTAGTTGTTAGACTGCTATTTCTTTCAGCTTATACTTAATAGAGACACGGTGCTCCTGTTGCATACAGTTGCTGACTATACGGGTGGTGGGAGGAAGACACAGAGCGCAGTGATCA